>VDFB02049033.1:0-22704 GCA_007258455.2 Sequoia sempervirens
ATCCTATGGATGATATGGTAGGAGTGATAGAAGTCATTCATCATAAGGTCTAAACTAAAAAACATCTTTAGATTGTTTTCTCCTCACAAGATATACTCAAACATGCACCTGATGGCCCTCTCTACATAGCTAACTAAATCTATGATAAGCCCACTAATGGTATATTAATATATGTCATTTGTGGAGAGAACGTGATCAATGAGGATTTCATGCTTGTGCATGAGCTTTATCAAGAAATATATGATAAACCGAGAGCATGGATCAAGAAGCATAATGGTTTCGCCTGCCCTGCGATGGGATCGATCACCCTTCCTTTACAAATAGGACCGAAAACACTAGTTGTTCCATTTTTCCGTACTCCTCTAGTCAGACCAATTTCATGTATGAAGCTAGGCTATCCATGGCCGATCCATGAATCACGAGTCCCCTTTGGTTGTGCATAAATGCTTAAAATTTTTCCCGCTTTGAAAATGGAAATTTTCACTATGCATCATAGTGGTTTCAACCCTTTATTTGCCCATGGAAATTTTTCCTTAGATTTCTTCTAGCCAAAAATTATGGAACCTATAAAACCTCGTGAGGACTTCTTTTTCAAATCCTACCAAAAGGTCAAGGAGAAATGCATAACAAAAATTTCCCTTCAAAACATGCCTCAACCCCCAACCAAGCTTACCATCCTTGATGAAACCATGATTGAACCTAAAGAAATTCCAAATAACCAAGGCTAACCTAAGATATATCCTTTGTCTATTTCCTATAAAATACAAAGAGATAATAAAAAAAATCTCGGTACGCCTCCTAGAATACAAGTTTACAAAGTCAAAGAGAAAGTGGTTGAACAACCTTACATGGTTCCTTCTATTCCTCCCCTTAGGGAAGAGAAGAAACCTATGGTTGATCAACCCACTCCTACACAAACGTAACTTGAAAACTGAACTAGAAGAAATAGAGATGCTAGAGAGCATAGGCATAAACGTTGTTCCCTTTCTTGTAGGTTAAATGAAGAAATAAACAAATAAGATCAAGATCCAAATGTGACTGAAGAAATGCATGACGAGTCTACCCCTTCCCTGAAACAAAAAGATCCTATAACACAATCACAATAAGAGCTAAACCCTTCTTTAGACATTATCATTCGACCTCTTGTTGTGATTAATTTAGATGATAAGGAGATTACTAAAATTGATGAGGAGGTGCATAATGAATGGAATACATTATTTTCATCTTCCATGAGCTTTAACGATAATTCTCCTAAGAAGAGTTTTGAACTTGGTGATGGCCCTAGTTCGATACTTGCTATTATCCCTTTGGCTAGTTGTCCACCTTTGGTATACAAGGAACATGATTGGGATGTGGATGACCTGCTTTAGGTTGACTTTCATGTTCATTACTAGTCTTTTACATTATCTTTTTTCCTTTTGTGCAATTCCATGTGTGTGATGTGTTCCCCTGTACTATTTTTTTTGGTGTATCTCTCTCTCTCATTGTGACAATCCTCTATTTGTATCTTCATTCTTCTCCATTTCATAAATCTTATACCTATTTTTCCCTTAATTTTTTTTCTTTTGTCTTATGTTTTCCGCTTTTGGAGATGATG
Organism: Sequoia sempervirens; assembly: GCA_007258455.2. Classification (NCBI taxonomy): domain Eukaryota; kingdom Viridiplantae; phylum Streptophyta; class Pinopsida; order Cupressales; family Cupressaceae; genus Sequoia; species Sequoia sempervirens. The sequence goes on from VDFB02049033.1 coordinate 1,598, forward strand.
CACAGAAACCGAGGCATTCATGTCTCTTCCATGTTGATCAAAGCTTTTCCTTTATCTTGTTTTTCCTTTTGGGGATGACTTTCGGAGGTGTCGAGATGTTCCATGTCTCTTCATGTTGACCGAAAGGTTTATTATTTTCACTCTTTGTGTTATTCTTCTAGTTCTATAGGTGTGAGGAATGATGATAGTTTCGAGCTCTAAAAACAACATTGTAGCAAGAACATACTAACCCCAAATCCATTGATCCCTCATGTGTTTGGAGTTTCATTTTTGGGGGCAACCCCTCTCTTTTCATTTTGCATGACGTAGCTTTATTTGGAAACATTTGACTTGGCATAGGGCTTTCCAAGTTGGCTCTCATGTCTTCTTTATTGTTAGCATTTATCATTTGCTGGGTATGTGTAGGATCATCATGGAAAAAATAGGCCCTTAAGTGGCAAAAAAATCAGAAAAATCAGAGTTAGGCAACTTGATGTAAAAATTTGAATAAGTTATCTATATATTATTTCAAAAATATGTAATAATAGAATCTATATAAAATTGAATGTAGTTTCTAAATGACTAGGTTTATTTAAAAAAATAAAAAATCTATTTGGTGAAAATTTGAAATTTCAATGTAGTAGTACTTAAATTTCAGGGAAAAAATAAGTAGTTGTTTGTCTGACCACCCTAACCACGATAAAATGATAATATTTTTATATAATATTTTAGATATAACTAGAGGATTCATGTCCCGATATGATGCATATTTTTTGTAATTTTTTTCCAGTAAATGAATTAATTATGAATTTTTATTACAACTTTAAAATATAAAAGGCTTCATTATGTCGACCACCTTAACTTGGTCAAAATTGAAATTCAATTTTTTTTTTTTTAATCTTATAGTATACAAAGCATAGAATGTGATACATTTTGGATTCAAAATGTGATACCATTTTAAAGCTATAGATGTTTTTTTCAATCAACCTATCAATTAGGACTTTAGTCATAATTTGAATAGAAAAAGAATAATAATTACTTATTAAATTCAAAGTAAGTCATAATTTATATTGGTGGAAAGCTGATAATCTCCTTTAAAAACCCTTTTCATTTCATCAATTTTGGGTTAAAAAAAATTCGTCAGCCATATACCCATCATATTGCCACCTTTTGGCCCATCATGATCCTGCACATACCCTGCTACTTTAAGTAATTGACATAGCATGGTGTTTAGAAATTTCTTTAAAGTGGGGGCATACATTGGCATTATTCTTTTGCATTTTTCTTTTTCATGTTTCATGGTGTAGTATTCTTATTTCATGTGATGCATTTTTCACTTTGTGGTTGACATTGACTAAACGAACTCCTTTGAGCGTTCCTATTTTTACATTTACAAAATTTTGATTATGGCCACCTTGCGCTTGAAACTTGCAGCATGCCTATGGAGCCATCTTGTTTTATGAGTTCCAAGCATACGAAGCTTTTCTTGCCTCATGAAGCCTAAAGTTCATTATTGCATGGCATCTTATCAAATTTATCAGGAGGTATAACTAATTGGGTATGGTTTGATGGGAAGCCCAATCGAGGCATGACTTTCCCTTAGCCACTCACATGTGTGTGTGAGCAGATACCAGCTACGTGTGTTTTTGTCTCACCTTCTTGGATTAATCACCCAATAGAAAACCTTGAGTTTTTTTTACTTCAGAGTGAGCATGCATTTTTCAGAAAAAACAACCTAGATTTGATCAACATCGTGATGCACAAATGGTCAAAGCTTGATCCGCCCCTATTTTTCCTTTGTTTTTCTTTTCTCTTTGTCTTTGGCAATGTATACTTATGCCTTAATGATGCTCTTTATTTCACTTTGATGTGTGTCCTTTTGTGCCTATATTGGTTAGTCATATGATGATGATCCTCAGGGCTTGATCATCCCTCTGGATCATTGTTATCCTATCTTACTCGCATTGGTGCATTCAGATCCCTCTTGATGCAATTTTTTCTACTTTAGTGTGAGTTTGAAGCAAGTTCCTCCTCTCACTAAAGTGGGGGCTAAATGTGGCAATGAAAAAAGTATCCCTTTACTTTTCCTTTCTTGTTTTATCTCTCCTTGTTAACAAAGCATTGATTTAGTGTTGTAATGTGTTTAACACATTCATATTAGGTTTTGGGCTCTTGAGAACTAAATAAACTTAATGGTACTACCTTATTTAGAGTGTTGTAAAGTGTTGTGACACACTTTCTGATGCAAGTTAGGGTGATATTAGACTCAAACCAACAGTTTCCAACTTGTCTTCAAGGTCACAAACCCAATCTTGGGTATCTTCCTTTAATAACCCACCTACTTGCTTGTAGGTCAATGGAAACACTTACCCAACTATATCTCTATATGAATGTATTTTAGGGACTGGTTAAAATCACTTTCAAAAACCCAACATCCTTCCTTTCAACATATCAAATTCTTACCTAGGGTTGTTTTGAACCATCTTACCAAATTTTTCCCTTCTATGCTATTTCTAGGCCTAATTAGGCCTCTTTTCCAAAGGAGGTCTTAGATTTTCTTCACACCAAACATGAAACTCTTCATAAACACTTCCAACCAGTCACCAAACTTACAATTTCATCATTTATTTTTCACAAAACTCATCAAATTTTTGTTGTGCTACTCCAAAACCAGCAATTTCATAACTAACAATCAAACTTGTCAAGCTAGGGCATGTGTTAATTCACCTTAAAAAACATAACCACTCCCTACACTCCTAATAGGTCCATTCCACCAATTTATAGATCTAACCTACGGTGGAATGGCCTAAAATTCCATTTTTCCCAATAAACCCTAGAAAACCCTAAGCAACCAAGCAACTTATAGAAAATCTACTTTATCTCCTACAAATTTTGATGAAAGCTTAAACAATTCTTCAATGATTCATATAGGTTTCACATTACTTGTAGACTGTACGAAGCTGTATAGATTCATAATTTAAAAGAAAACTCAGAAAAATACCTTAAAATAGAGTAATATTGTATTGTATCTTCAAACCTTTTACAAGCCAACCTAAATCAAAGATTTTAGAGGCCTTTTAAATATGTTTCAACATCATTCCAATGGTCTACAATATAATTTTGAACAAATTACTGTTCATGTTCCAACTACCAACTAAATTGATAAAAATGCATTAAGAAACTTTTGCAAAAATGCAACATTATTAGCAACTTTTGACATCACACAACTAGGACCTCCTAATGAAACTATTTACATCATATTTTTCTCACATTGATCTTATTACATGATAATGACTCACAACTGACCTAGACTCCAAAATGCGTTGACAAACCAAAAATTGCAAAGGTGCTCCTACACCATTCAACCGGGGAGGAAAAATTTCATCTTCCTCATGAAATGAGGTCTTTGAAAAAAGCGACATGCTACTTAATGTCTTCTTTAGTCATCCACTAGGCATCCTCAATAGGTAGATCTTGCCATTTGACTAAATATTCATTATGCACTTTCTTTCTTGTTCTTTTGACCTCCCTTGTGTCTATGATGCTTTCAAGTTTCATTGGATGGCTAGGAGGTAAATCTTTGATCCATTCATCATTAGCAACATCAATATTACCTACAACATCACCTCCACTCACAACACGCTTAAATGGATACAAATCAACAACAATGAAAATAGGAGATATAGCAACACCCGAAGGCAACTCAATTTCATAGGCATTCTAACCAAATTTATGCACTATCCTGTTGGGGCCTATCTTTTCATCATCAATTTAGTGTATTTTCCCTTTGGAAGTCTCTCTTTCCTAAGGTGAGCAAGCACTAAGTCACCAAATTTGTATTGAACATCTTTCCTTTTCAAATCTTCCCTCTCTTTGTATTTCTCCACACTCTTCTTCAAGTTTTCCTTTACCTGATCATGAATGTCTTTCATAGAAATTGCAAAGTATTAACCTGCACTCCTTTTCTCCATGTCTCTTAGGTCTCTAAGCTCATAAATGCTTCTAGGATTCATCCCATAGACCACTTCAAAAGGACTCTTCCCTATACTTTTGTTTATGGAGTCATTATATGCATACTCTACCTGAGGAAGAACAACATGCCATGATTCACCATGCTCCTTAGTCAAACATCTCAACAAGTTTCCAAGAGACCTGTTAACAACATCTATTTGGCCATCCATTTGTGGATGGTATGCTAAACTGAATTACAACTTAGTACCCAAATTTTTCCACAAGGTCCTCCAAAAATGACCTATAAACTTTGAATCCCTATCAGACACAATGCTTAAGGGAATACCATGAATCCTCACAATTTATTTGAAAAATGAGCTAGTAATACGAGTTGCATCATTAGTGCTTCTACATGCAATAAAATGTGTCATCTTACTGAATCTATCTACAACCACAAAGACACTAACATTCACTTTTTGTGTTTTTGGCAGACCTAAAACAAAGTCCATACTTATAGACTCTCATGGATGGTTAGGGACTGGTAAAGTTTGATACAAACCGACATTTGAACTTGTTCCTTTTTCCCTTTGACAGATTCCACACCCTTCAACAAATCTTTTAACATCAACATCCATCCTAGGCTAGTAGTAGAACCTCTTGACCTGCTCTAAAGTTTTGTCAATCCCAAAATGACCACTCAAGCTCCCACTATGCTTTTCCCTTACCAAATTTTCTCTCATGGAGCACTTAGGTTCACACAATTGATCCCCCTTGAACAAAAAACCATTTTACAATACATAATTTGCATATTCACTGTGAAAACTGCCTTGAAACTGATTGCAAACATAATAAGCTTCTTTAAAGTCTTCGTCATGTTCATACATACATGGTATTTGAGTGAGTCTATACCAATGCTTTGAATTTGCACCTCCTGCACCAATATAGTTCTTCTACTCATCGCATCAACAACCTTGTTTGCTTGTCCTTTCTTGTGCTTAATGGAGAAGGTATAGGCCTGCAAGTACTCCATCCATTTCATATGCTTATGACTTAACTTGTCTTGGCTATTCAAGTAACTCAATGCATGGTTATCTGTGAATACCACAAACTCCTTGGGAAAGAGATAATGTCTCCTTTTCTTAAGAGACTAAACCATAGCATAAAGTTCAAGGTCATAAGATGAGTACCCTCTCTTGGCATCATTTAGTTTTTCACTAAAAAAGGCCACTAGTTTTCCATCTTGGCTCAAAACTGCACCTATGGAAAATCCACTTGCATCACATTCCACTATGAATATTTTTTCAAAATTAGGGAGTGTGAGGTTTGGCATTTGTGCCACTCTTGATTTTAGGTATTCAAAGCTCCTATCTGCATTTGCAGTCCAACAAAACTTGTTTTTCTTCACCCCCTTTATGGTATCAATCATTCATACACATATGTGACTAAAATTCTTGTTGAATTTTCTATAGAAGCTGGCTAGTCCATGAAAACTCCTAACTGCTCCAACTAATGTAGGTGTAGGCCAATTAAGTATGGCTTCAAATTTTGTAGGGTCCATCCTCAAAGTCCCCTCTAATATCACAAATCCAAGATAGATTAGTTCCCTCTTCATAAACTCACTCTTTTTGAGATTAATCATTAACTTCTCCTCATTGAGCTTGTTCAAGACTTTGTCAAGGTGATCCAAGTGATCTTATTTTGTTTTTCTATACACAAGGATTTTATCTAGATAAACTACCACAAATATGCCTATGAAGATCTTCAACACCTCATTCATTAGTCTCATGAATGTACTAGGAGTGTTTGATAGTCCAAATGGCATAACAAACCATTCATATCACTATTGTATTTGACTACAAATTCTGACGAATGTTTGGTGACATATCAACAAATTATTGTCGACCTACTGACGCAACACTGATTTAAATTTTTTCATTGGATTTTTTCACTTTAACGACCATTTTTTATACGTCAAAACCATGACCCAGCATCGTCGATCAGCACCGCAAAAAATGTTGGCGGTGTGCATCACAAAATTAACATAACTTCGTCCATCTATACATCGAAACCATGACCCAACATTGTCAGTCAGCACCATGGGAAATCTTTGCGGTGTCCATTAGAAAATCAATGTAACTTCATCCATCTATTGACGCAAACAGTCACAAAACATTACAGAACACCCATTTGAAATTGTCAAAAAAACACCAACGTTCATCCATTTTCTGACAAGGTGGAGCAAACCGTCATTTCCATTACGAAGAAAACTGTAGCATGTACAACAACCATGTCACAATTTTTTGTGCTTCTTCGGTCTATGTTCATCAAAATTGTGACGAAACCTTGCAATTTTTTTAAAAAAATTATTCGTTCAAACATCTTCCTTGCCTAACATGGTTATATGAAGCCTTTTTTCCCCTGAAAGTAATTGAATCTTTAGTTTTGAGGCATGATGTAAGACTTTTTCAAGTTCTTTTTTGTATTGGAGGTGTTTCAAGACAACTTTCTTTGTATATATGGCTTAATAAGGGCTCTTTTGGTAACGCACAGTCAGTTTTATTGATGATTGTTCCTAACATTGAAGTTTGGGATTATGGCATGTTAAAGATAGTGGGAATGGGTCTCTAAATGTGTGTGAAGTTTGTGGACATGCTTTGAATTTGGAATGATGCCACCCAATACACTGGTTTGTTGTCCTACTAGTAGATTGGTGTGTAGATTGCTCATAATATGTGAATCTATCAAACAGTGAAAGAATGGATTTTTTATCATGGGAACTTGTCTAAATGTAATTAGTAAAGGTGCCTAAATGCTTGGAAGGAGTTTAGAAGATTAACTATTTGGAATTATTGATTGGGGCAGGCTAGTTTCTTTGTGAAAAATAGTAATTTGAATGTAGAACATAATATTATGATAAAATAGTGTTTTAATTATGATCTAATGCTACTTTATTGATGCTGCAATTGATACCTAAGAGTTTGATAGAGGCTTTAAGGCAAGTTGAAGGACTTGATGTATTGAGCAAGGTGAATCCTATGTGGAAAAAGGCATATAGATTGCAAACCAAGGGAAAGTCTGATGGGTCAATGATTGGTGAGTAAGTATTTGTGTCAAGAACATGTTGTTCAAGCTGTTTGAGTAAGTGATGATTGGATTGTTGTTAATTAGCCTTGTAAATTAAGTTGCTAAGATGAGTGGATTGGTACTTGTAGAGAGTATGGACTAATTTCAGTGATTCAAATTTGGTTATTGATTGTTACAAACATTTTGATGGTGGATAAGTTGAATTGGAATTTGATAAAGGGTTTGAAATACTAATTTGGTGTTTGTGATGTTTGATAGCCTTATGGTTTCAAGAGGAATTGATGGATTTTTGGTGAATGAAAGCGAATTGTTGAAGTTTTGTGTATTTGGTCTTCTCCTGATTTTGTTTGGGATTGAAGTTCCTTGATAATTGAGTGTTTTTATATGATACTCTTCTTCAATGTCTTCTCTCATAGTGGAATAAAGTAAAATATTTTTTTTAACATTTTACAGGAAAAAGTTAGTGTAAAGACAACATACAAGTATGTTGGTGCCATCATTGAACTACACACCAAGCTCACAAATAAAAACAAGTATTGTTCCCACAACATATGAAGCCCACCTAATTACAATTGAGTTGAAATAGAAATTAAATCCACAATTAATGAGTTCAAATAGAAATTAAATCCACAACTAATTATTTCCAAACAATATAATTGAGTTCAAATAGAAATAATACCAATTGTGTTATAGGGCTCTCTCCTAGACCCCTCATACCTAGACTTAGTTTGAACCACATACCAGTCTCATGCAAATTCTTGTGCTGAAATGGTTGAGCTCTTCTCTTTCATTTCTGTGCTACATGAGTACATCCCAAGTTTGTCTAATCCAAACTCGTATATCCCCAGATGTGGGATCCATCCATGGATAGCTTCCCCTGCAAAAGTTGTCATCTAGGGTAACATATGAGATGTGTTAAAAAGTAAAATAAGTACAAAGGGTAACATATTGAAGCAAAGAGAACTAATGAAAATTGCATAAGCTTAAAAGTGCAGCATAATGAAATATTGAAAAGTGCATTACCTTATTGAGCTTCTCTTTGTTTTGAGAATAGTTTAATATTCTCTACTTAATAGGGCCAACCATGTGATGGTGGAAGCTCATTCCCCCCCCCTCACATCACTCTCAATTCCCCATACCTGATCATATAACATTAATCATTCATTCATCCATTAATAACATATAACATTCATTCATTAACATATAACATTCATTCATTAACATATTCACATTCATTCACTAACATATAACATTCATTCTTTCAGTTTTTACATATTATCAAAAATATAGTTGTCATAATATGACTACAATCACTTTTTTTTGTTTCTTTTTTGTGGCTAAAAAAAGAAGTGGAGTATCATTTTCTAAATCATCTGTCCACTATTCAGTTGTTTTGTCCTCTGCTCGTGATCTTAATGTATGCCTAGTCATGTACTCACGACGTGGAGGCCACTGCAAGGGGGGGTCTACTACAATAACAAAGAAATGTTAAATTGATATGTTTTATTATTGTTGTTACAAGTATTTCATTAATTAAAAGAACATTAGAGTGGTGCTCTTTCCTTGATGGCGCCACATCATGTTCCTGATCTTGTCTTATAGCCTCATGCTCAACATGCTGAACAACCTCTAAATCCTTTGGAGTTGAAACATGAAAGGTTACATTAATTAATACACCAATTGCAATTAAATATGTTTAAAAGAACATTAGAGTGGTCCTCTTTACCTGATGGGGCCACATCATGTTCCTGATCTTGTCTAGCCTGATCATGCTCAACATGTTGATCACGCTCTACATGCTCTAAAGTTGAAACACAAAAGGTTACATTAATTAATGTGCCAATTGAAATTAAAGATGTTTAATTGTATTAATCCATACTGCGTTTTGTATAGCACATGAATACATCCAGTACCGAGATGCACACCATGACCTTCATCTACAGGTTGTTCTCCACCCTTACTAGGCTGCATTCTAATGTCATGTGCATTATTATCATTGCTTTCTTGTTTAAAACAATTAGGCACATAATTACTTTATGGTGGAAATTAATATTGAATAGATTGCACAAGTATTCAATTTTAAATAAACTTCATTGAGTTTATTTACCTGCATGTCAGATGTAGTGGAAGCTTGTGTTTTCCCATTCAAGAGTCTTAGGAGTTCAGCCATGGCTCCATAGCCTTACTAGAAGGCAATCTCTAGGTCCTCTTATGTGGGCACTTTGTTGAATTTAGAGCCCTACATTTTTGCATAAGATCATGAATTTTGCTTCTATGGTGTGGTAAAACCAAAATTGTTTGCAATTTATTATTTGGATGCAATATTTCATTTATTGATACTTACAATTCATCCGGCTAATTTCATATAACCACCAGAGCCAAGTTTGTGCTGCCCATGTTTTTCTAGTCTTGCCTTTGTTTCTTTCGATGTGTCGAGCAGCCTATGAAAAGTTTGATATACGTTAGACTATGTAAAAAGAAAGAGTAATCAGTATATAATTACATTGTTGATAGTATCACATACCTTCCTTGGCCCAGTGGTGTCTTTGCTTTTTTCTTTTTAGCCTTCTCCTTTCCATCCGAAACTAGGTCCTTCCACTCCATCTCCAAAATCATGGGGGGATGCTCATACTTTTTGTTCTCTAAATGTGACCTATATTGGTCCCTGACATAATTTAGATAGGTACCAACTTTCTTAAGGACCCTGGTTTGGTTGAATGTGATATTACCAAACAACAAAACTAAATGGTTAATGAGCTCATCTTTTAAATCTTGATTTTGGACATTCCACCGTGTACGTATGGTGGGCCTGAAGATTTCCAATGTAATATCATTTAGATATTTTAAAAAACATCACTTCCTACAAAATGATCATGGGATCATTAGTCTAAAAAGAGTGATCAATAAGTAAATTTCAATTGGATTATGGGTATGTGCAGGATCATGATGGGCCAAAAAGTGGCAATATGATGGGTATGTGGCTGATGATTTTTTTTACCCAAAATTGATGAAATCAAAAGGGTTTTTAAAGGAGATTCTCAGTTTTCCACCAATATAAATTATGCTTTACTTTGAATTTAATAAATAATTATTACTCATTTTCTATTCAAATTACGACTAAAGTCCTAATTGTTAGGACGATTGAAAAATATCTATAGCTTTCAAATAGTATCAGATTTTTTTAAATCCAAAATACATCATTGCTTCATATACTATGGGATTAAAAAATAAGAATTGAATTTTAGGTACTTTACCAGGATTAAGGTCAGTGGAGACATACGAGTTTTTATTAAAAGTTGTAATAAAAAATCACAATTAATTATTTACTTGGAAAAATATTACAAAAAATATGCATCACATCGGGCATGAGTCCTCTACTTGTATCTAAAATATTTCTGAAAAATATTATCATTTATTGTGTGGTTAGGGTGCTTTCAGGCGGACTTTTACTGTTTCCTGCAATTTTAGTACCCGCCATTGAAATTTCGATTTTCATAAATAGATTTTGTTATTTTTTACCAAAGCCTGCAATGGTTTAAAACTACATTCGATTTCTTCTGATTCCCTATACTTACACACATTTTTGAAATAATATAGATAGCTTGGTACAAGAGTTGCTTTTACGACAAGTTTTCAAACTCGATTTTTTTCCTAAATTTTTTTGCCTTAAGGGCCTATTTTTTCCCATGATGATCCACTTTACATACCCTTATATATAATAATAATTAAAACATTTTAAAGTACCTGTGACCTTCTCTATCTTTATGGGAACAAAATCCTCGGTCACCACAAATGTTCCCATACTAGTAATACAGGAAGATCCAGGAAATGTTACTAAAACATCACCGATTGCCGGCCTTGCATCCCAATTTACGTAAACCACGATGCATGTTCTGGCATGTGTTTGCTGCGAGGGTGTACACTGACCGCCACGTACCCGTGTGTTGCCAGCATTTGGTTTGAGCTTCCATGAGGCGGATGGTGAGTTGAGATGATGTGATGTATGTGCGGGAAGATCATGATCGACACTATACCAACCCTACTCCTCGAGACGCTTTGTGGTACCACGATCATGGCCAACAAGTAAAGCCCAGGACAAAATGTACATAAAAATAACACATATTTTAGTTCATGACATAAAAAAGTACAAAATATAAAACCATGAATCAACTTATGTTATAATTAAAGATCTCATGACAACTTACTTGCAAGTTTCATTCTCTCTCAGTCAATATTTTAACCCTTTCTCTTATCTCATCTATTTGAGGCACTATGAATAACAACTGAAGGATTTCTTCATTGCATTCTTTTTGGGTCTTCCTTATCATATCCAGAGGGTATGCAGAATATGTGATGTCATCATCGCATAATAGTGACTGAACCTCCCTATGGATACTCTCCTATACTACTGGTGCCTTTCCTTGATCATCCGACTATGACAAGAATATTAAAAACATTATCAAGACAAACTTATGAAAAAAACATAATAATAAAGCATTTTTCTTGTATCTAATTTGTACAATTACAATGAGGTAAACCTGTCAGGTAGAAGCACTTGAAGATGTATCGCAATTTTTGCTCTAGGCCAAAGCCTTCCCCCTACAATCAATTTTTCGTGTTGTGACAAAAATTAAATATTAAAAAAATATTACCGAAATGAAACCAATAGAATTACGAAAAAAACATAATAATAAAATGGTATATTGGAGTCATTAATTGGAGGTTGGGTAAAATGGTATATAGTACATACCACCCCCATAGTAACTATGTTTGTATCTATGCAATTCAAATTGTAATTGATTAACAACTCTTCCCCTCCAGTTATTGATTTTATTGCACATACAAATACATGGTTTCCCTCGCGCGCCTCAAATATGCAATTGGGTTTCTTATTTTTTGACCTAGGTCTTGTACTAATTATAAACCCTATAATATTCCCTAATGCTTTTGGCCTTCTATCAATGTACATAGCCACTCCTTTATTTTGATCCTTATCTTTTAGCTATATATAATTTGTTGACAATGCATACTTATGCATACTTCATGTATATCGAACTAGTTGAATCCAATCTTTGTAACTGTAATAGGGTATGACATACTCCATCAATTTAGTAACTTTTTTGTAACAAACCTTTATGTCATACATGTAAAATAGGCCCAAACCATGTAATGACGATGGTGCTATGCGATATATCCTCTCATTGACACAAAAATCAATGTTTATTGAAGGAAGTTCCTTGGGTACTCATTGTTTCCATAGACATTTGTACCTCAAGGGCACCTCGATGTCACCTATGCTCTCATCATCATAAGAACATGACCCCCCTTTAGCAAGAAAAAATTCTGTGTGTTTACAAAATTTTCTTCTAATTTTTTGACCTCTAGTTAATCTCCCTCTTTTAGACCTACTACATGTCTCACTTTCCTCTTCTCTTCCTGAATTTCCCTCGCTCAAAGAAGAAATATCTGAAAAATACCTATTTGGTGGTACCTGCACTCATAAGGATGTTGGATGAAGTTCTTTCATGGTGATGTGATCCTAAGGTATGGGGTTGGAGGATTAAAAACTAAGGTTGTCACTACTAGTCAAATGCATGTGGAGGTAATAATAGTTGTGAATGTATCAATAAACCTTGTAAGGTTCTGATGATCAAAGATCACTTGGTAAGTATGGGAATGGTTTGCAGGGTCACCAACCTTGTGTTTTGAAGCCTTCGGTTGTGGGAACATCTAGAGGAGTCATTGTCTTGTTTCTTGGAGGTTGAACCCCAAAATGTTTCGGAGTTTGTTTATTTCTTAAGAATCTAATTAAAGAGGCTAATTGGGTCCCTCCCTATCCAACATTCCTTCACCATTTTCTAGACACCCACAACATGTTCGAACCATTTATACTCTTCTGGAACTTGAAAAAAGAGAGTCAACTTTCATTAGTGTTCTCTTTTGGGCTTTCCCTAGTGCTAGCATCTGTACTATTCTTTTGGAGGTTTGGTTGAGTCAGTGAAATATTAAGAAGCTTTTAATGGATCCTTGTATTTTTTTCATCTCTTGTACTGGTGCAGGAGCACCTTGGCATAATTAGTCCTCTATGAAGCAATGTTTTGAAATTTGATTCAATGTTATTATTCCTGTAGACATCGAAAATATATTGATTGACATTGTGCATTCAATCCTGACTTACTAACATCGTTTCTTCCTAAATCAGCCCTCAGTCAAACCGTTTAATCAAATTCCCCTATCTAATTAAATTCATCAATATTCATCTCTTAATTAAATAAATCATTTTGTCTAATTAAGTCACTTTCTCTTGTTAATTAAATCAATCCATCTGATCTAATTATCCCTATTTAATTAAATAATCAATTTATTTGATTAAATCTCTAAAGTCTATACATTAAATTAAATAAATTAAAACCTTATTTGATTTAATCTAACACCATCCCTTTTAATTAAATAAATCAAAATATTTATTTAATTATCCTCTTATCATATTCCTCTCTTATCTGATTTAAATAAATCCATAAATCTAAGTCAAATAAGTAACACCATCTAATCTCCTGTTAAATTAATTAACTTTTGATTAATTTAATCTAAATCTCATGTCACATCCTCTAGATAATGCAAGTTGCACATGAAAATAGATTTAATTTATTTATTAAATCCCTATTTTCCTCACAAGGCATCTTTTGGAATATTCTCTCAATTTGAATTCAAAAATTCCAAGTTAACATGTACATCCAACAACGCATTTAAAATCTCTTACATGTCCTTTGCCTTGAGCCAAGTGGCATTTATTTCATTTTCCCTTCCCTCTTACATGTCATTTCAACAAATTTGAATTTCAAATATTGGCATTTATTGGCACAAACCCGTCTTGCACATCCATCATCCATTCATATCTTGACAGAGTGGCATGTATCATTGGATGAGATATTGGATCCCCACATTGCTCAAATTTGGACATTCAATCCATCACAAAAGTACATGAAATGAGCTCCTCTCCTCATTTTGTCATCCACAATTTGAGTAAACTTACTGTAAGCCGAAGTAACGCCATTTCCATCCATCATTTGAATTCTTAGCTAGGCTTTTTGCAGATTTAGCTTGGAGTCTTCATCTTTCATCAACAAAGTGGATCAACAATCTCTTCAACATTCAAATCTTGCATCATAGGAATTGGGAAAGGGCCAATTTTCACATCAAATTGGCACCAATTCCCCATGAGATCAAGTGTTTGCTAGTTAAATTAGGATTAAATCTAATTTTTATCATTTTCTTTGTATTCTTCATTATTTTCGTTCCTAGTTTGATTTGTAAATGGATTTCATGGGGAATCCTTCTTTTAGCTTGTAATTCCTTGTCTAACTCATTTATTCATGTTGTTTTGTAGGTACTAGGAAAAGGGTTCACACAATTCCTACTTTGTAAATCATGTTATTAGAGTCATGTTTCAAATATTTGAGGTCATGTTGAGGTCATTTGGTGTTTATTAAGTCCAAAAGTGCAAAAATGAAAAAAATGTAAAAAGTTGTCAACTTAATCAAAAAGGCAATATTAAGAGATGAAGAGTCATTAGGGTCAGTTAGAGGTAGTTAGAAGGATAAAATTTAGTTGATTTTCCTTTAAAAAGTCTCCTGTATCTTTTAGAACTTTGAGGGTGGTTGAATAAAGAATAAGTAAAAGGAAAATCTCTGATTTTTAATCATTTTTCTTCAGAAATCTTGCATTTCCAAGCATTATATGGCCTTGAAGGCATGGTAGAATGGTTGGATATGGTAATAATCTTAATCACCTTCCTATTACATCAAAGTGCATGCATTTTAGTTAAGATTTGTGTGAGTTATTGTGGATTTACTTCAAACTACTAAAACCCTCAGTTAGGGTAAGCAGTGACATAAATAATTATGTTTCTCCTTTATTAATTGGTGGAATCTTCTGGTTTTTTGTGAGATTATCCTACTATGAATTTTCTTTCATGTTTAAGTGGATTTAGGGAAAATCATAAGGATAAGATGCGAGGGAATGAAGTTTCTTGATTGAAAAACTGTGTGTACAGTCTGTGAACAGAGTAATTATGAAGGTTAAGCCCTTAGGATTTTGTGAAAATACTTTATAAATGGACTTTGATGCTTTGAAGTGACTCCCACACATAGGCCTATCAACAAAGCATTGTGGAACCAAACAAACACCATCATTGTGTCTAGAAGGGTAGGGAAACAAAAAAAATACCTTTCATTTTGTCAATTTCGATAACTTTGATTTTTTTAAAAAAATTGAATTTTTTTGACCATCGTAAAAAAAATTAGCAGAGGCCAATCTACCCTCTGCCATTGTGCAATTTTTGGTTGACATTTTCTCTTTCGCAAGATTTTGGCCATTTAAAAAATTTGGCCTATTGGGCCTTTTTGAAGGATTATTTCTCTGTTTTATTGCAAGAATTTTGTGGCCTGTATAGCCTGTTTGTAGGATTTACATCTTTCCAACACCTAGTTTCTAGCACATATTTTGTCACATATTGGCAATGGTTTGTTTGTTATTATTGATTTTCTCAATGGAAATTTTTTGAAGGCCCAGATCTATGCACATTTGATGGCTCCTACCTACAAATGTGCACATCATGCGGCCTCCAAGTGACCTACAGTGTTGGTATCCAATCTCTATAGTTTAAGTATATCTCTCATTGGCATGTTGATATGTGACAATTGTTTTTGATATGTGGGTAGGCTTTGTCAATTGGTTAAGGAAATGAAATCTATGGCGACGGGTTTATCAATGGGACATTGGCTCGAATTGACCAAAATATAGCATGCAACACCTCGATAGGAACAAATAGAGTCTAAATCACTATACTTGCAACAAGATTTCTAAATGTGGGGGGAAAATCACTTACAATCATTGTCCCTTGCTTGATTTTCCCTTTCTAAGTGCCCTCACCTCTCACTCTGGCTTTCTTCCTACCAAATGGTTCCTAGTCTTCCTCCTTGATTCAATGGCCTTGCAACACTCGTCCAGTGAAGTCTCACAACTCTCCACTCAGGGGCTGGATGTAGTGGTTCTTGGTGCAACTCTCTAATTAGGCTCTCGGTGTAGTATGCTATGTGGTGCTCCTGTGCGCGTAGGGCCAAAATTCAAAATATATAGTTTGTATATATGCTATGTCAACATATAGTTTATATACAAAATATATATGCTATGTCAACATATAGTTTATTTTATTTTCTACAAAAAATAATTTTTGTATGGTGGCTTGCTGAGCTTATATAGTTGGTTTTCTCTTTCTTTATAATTTTTGATAATTTATTTCCTATGACATGATTGAATATTATCTATAGTCCTAGTGATTGTTAAAAGGGCTTATGATATGTGATGTTTAATCATGATGGATTTCTAAGAATCGGTGATTGAAATGCTTGCAATCAAACATCATGGAAGAAATTCTTGCAATCAATGTCTTATTAATGTAGCCTACAAGGTTTCTTTTCCTAGTTTTTTTTGGTCCTATTCTTGTTATGAATTATTTTTTTACATTGGTCTATTACAGTAATGGGGAGCATATCTAGTGAATTGATTCTTTTAGTCTCTTTGATTCTCATCCTTGTGCATAACGAGTTCTCTTCTATCCTATGATTCATTGATTGTTGGTTTAAAACACTCATTACAACTAACATGGATATGAATTATGATGTGGGTGTGAGAAGGGATTGTTGAATATGAAGGAATGGTTTAGGAAAGTACTCCTTAATCCAATTGAGTCCTTTTCTTGTCATGGAATGTGTTAAGAGACTTTAAAATTAATATATATTCAATCTAGTTAATATTGACACATCTAAAGCATTCCAAAGGCACTTCAGAGATATGCTATGACATAAAGAAGATTGTTAAGGTGATGTCAAGTCTTGATCCATTAGGGTAGGAAAACATAGATGCATTGGTACAAAAGGTTCCATTGAAATTGAAGGAAATGGATAATTACCTAAGGGGCTAATGTGAGATTGGACCAAGTTTATATTATGATACAAATAGCTTGGGAAAAGGGATGATGAAATGGTTATGTATGGGAAATTGTAGAGATAAATATAACACCAAGGGAAGAACACTAGAACTAATTTTAGCACTATGGATTAATCCAAGACTCAAAATTCCACTAAGAGGCATCCCTTACCTCTTAAATTAATTCCATAGGTGGGTTTATCCTCCAATATAGTGCCATTGGTTAGCTTATCATGTGAACTTCCTCTATAAGTAGGATTACCATACACTTTCATAACATGCATGTGTGGTTTCAAAAGGTTTATACGTTCTTGTAAATTTGAAAGAAAGGCATGTTTTGACTTTTCCAATAGGTGTTAGGGGTTAATTTGACTTGGTTTTAGCATTAGAGTGTCAAACCTTGTGGTTTAGGTTCCATAAACAAAATATACTCATTTTTTTAGCTTCCTATTATCATCTTTATAGTCAATGAGATTTTTAAAGATCATCTAAATATTCATTGCTAATGAAAATGCACAAACTGATGTGTAATAGATCCAAGGTGAGGCTCAAAGAGCCTCATCTTTTGAAACCATTAACCAAAGAAATGCTAAGAACAATATATGAAAGAGATGAAGAATAAGGAAACTTGTATTATTAGGAAGGACGAGATGCCTTTATATAACATGACCTCATGTTTGAGTCTCGAAACCCTCCCATATTGTCAATGCATGTGTCTAGGCTAACCATGTCAAGTTTCACTCCATACAAGCACAAATTGAAAAAAATTCAACATTGGCCCCATTCACATGTCACTATGCGGGGTCAACATGAGGAAACACTAATTTTTTGGGAATGAAATAACCAAAGATATCATCAAAAAATATCTAATCATAAATAGTCGTAGAGTAATTAGGATTTGATCATATGGAAATTTCTAAGAGAGCTACAATAGTTCTAACATCATGAATTAACAACATTAAAAAGTACATCATGAATTAATTATGTAATGGCATAAAAATTAAAAACATCATGAATTAATTATGTAACCATATAATTCAAATATAATTCTATCAAGAAATCAATATCAAATATACAATATAATTGCATTTAACTCATACATTTCAATGCCATTGATATTCTTCTTCATCCAACTCTTTGTCTATATCATCCAATCCAAATTCGACATTGTAAGGATTGGTCATATCATCATCATCATCATTGATATCAGTTTCAATAATGTCATCATCCACATGGATATAATCTTCATGAACATTAACTTCTACATCATCATGATCTAGTTCCTCTTCTTCGACATCTTCGTCAGGCACATCATCAATTAATTGTTGATCATGATCATTATCTACATCATCTTCTAGTTCTTTGGTATCTTCTTCTTCCACCACATTATACTTTATCGGCCTTCCTCTTGGATCATGTCTAACAACAAATGACCAACCTGGTTTACTTGGAACCTCTGAGTAAAATACCTGCTCACATTGGCTTGGAAGAACATGGGGCTCATTTCCAGCTCGCTCGATCCAGCCTTGGCCAGTAACCATGGGTAAAACCATATGTTCAATAACAGTTCTCGAGGGATGGGATGGTAGGACTTAAATTCACACTCAAGTATATCATCCAAAATCTCATAGTATCAATTTTCTGAGACTTTTGGATGTATGTTGCTTCTAGATGAAACATTAGTCACCTAAAAGGCTACAATTATCCTAGAATCACAAGTTTTCTTCGTGTCATCTAACTTTTTGATTCGAAATTTATGACCATTGCACCACATAGCCTTGTGGTGTTTCACCTGCAATATGTCAAACATGTAAAAATTATTGTATCGTCAGTTGATAAACATATTGTGCTTGGCTGAATGTATGCAAAGAAAAAAAAAAAAACTCAACATATATATATATACATCAATATAGGTTGATGGACTGGCTGCCGGTGGACCCGGCTGTTTTGTAGCGGCTTTCACGAAAATCAGGTTTGCGGTTGCGGCGGATGCGTTATTCCGGTGGAATGGCGCTGACGGTGAGAGGGATGCAGCGCCACGTACGCTGACCAAATTGTTGACATCCCATTCAATCCATACCATCATCCAATCAAGATTGTTTGTGACGTAAAAATGTAGTGCATCCCACTCTCGACCAACTGTATAAAAAAAATGAAATTCACAAACGTATAATTAGTTAATAACCACAATATACGAACTTAATTTATAATTGATGTACCTAAAAACCTAACATCCCACTACTGATGATCTTATTATCTTTCGTAAGAAACCTCTAAACTATATGTATCCAAGATCCATTTTTCACACATTTCAAATTGAAGAGATATAACATATCAGCCAAGCAGTATCTATGTCACCCCGATCATCTTTTATGTTTATATTGGCAGGATACAATATATTGGCACAACAACTAGCAAGCTTCACCAATAAAAACATTGTAGGAATGGCCTATGTGTGTTGGAACTAGATTTTTCATTCAAAATTCTGATGGTCCTTTCATATGAAATCAAAAAAATTTCCTTAAAAAACATGTTTTTACCATCCACAAGGTGAAAATTGCCTTTTACTACCTTATTGCAGCCTCCAATAAAGCAACTCATGGTAGCACAAAGGGTAAAGTAAGTAATACACTATATACCACTATACCACGGAAGGTTGATATCTTGCCCGTAGTAGAGTAGGGTTATGGTAATACTAATAGAGGGAATCACTATACCGCGAGGGGTTGAAATGAAGGCTGCGGTAGAGCAGTAAGCTAAGAATAGAGGTAATAATGCATCACCATACCGCAGAGGGTTGGAATGGAGCCCGTGGTAGAGTGGTCAAATAAGAATAGAGATAAGGAGGAACCACAATATCGCAAGGGGATGAAAAATGTCATGCAGTAGTGTGGTAACCTGTCGTTGGAGCATTAAATGAAGGCCAGTCACATCAATCAGCATTGAAGTATGAAATTCAACTCGGTATGAAAGATTTGAATGATGAAGAACTTAAGATATGAAATTAATGTGGTATGATATCAAAATTTAACAAGGAAATTTGAGAATTCGTGCGCTCGTGCTAGCAGAAACTGAATACAGGAGAGCTCAAAGTATGATAGTGGAAGAATTTTACAGAGTGAACAAAACTTTGGGTAAGTCTACTTATCATTCACTAAATTTAAACGACGCCAAAGAAATCAGAGGCAATAACTAAAAAGGAAAAAAAATCTAGTAGAATTTCATTGCAGTCGCCATTACTTGCCCTGTTACCTAGTTCAGTAGATGAGGGTTATAAGAAAGTATTTAAGGATTTAGCTCAGGGGTGTAGGGACCCAATAATTCCATAGTCTAGGTGGAATTTATATTGGTATTTTATAGGAATAGAGATGAAAGGGTTCCAATGTCAAACCCATGCACTTTTGACATAGGAAAATTAGTTTTTCCTAATTTTTTGTTGATGTCAAGCTAATCAGAGCCTTGGCCAATAGATATCATGCCCCATAAAAAATGGTCAGACTTCCAGATGGTCAATGTCTGGTAGATATCTCAAGGGAAGCTATAATTAGGTATTTTGACCTAAACAGGCAGGTTGTCATTGAAATTGACTTGGGGAAGTTGGAGCAAGAATATAGAAGGTTGAAAAGGACCTATAGAATTGATGAACTCCCCTTACACATGAAAAGGGGTGAAAAAAATAGAGTCCTTCCCATTCACTCTTTAGGAATTGAACCCTTTCCAGTGTTTGACATTCAGACCTATTTCAAAAATACCTACTATGCATTATGTCAAATCCTTGGAGTTGATGTAGAGGAGAATATGTTGATAGGGTTGATGAGAATGGCCATGATTATCCAACATCCTAAATCGAATGTGGAGTTTGATTTTGCTTCATTCATTAAGGAACAAATTCATGAAGGTCTGTTATAGGTTAGGGAAGCCAAGGCCCCCATAACTTTTAGAAAGTACTCCTTATTATGTCATTTGATTCTATCTCAAAATGAAACAAAATGGACAAAGAGGATGAAATTGAGAACACATGAGAATGGAGTTATGCTCCCAATACAAAATCGGTGTTATATTTGGGACAATAAATGCAATGAAATTGATTATGTTGTATTTAGGGA
>VDFB02049034.1:0-30340 GCA_007258455.2 Sequoia sempervirens
TGGTTTGAATCCTAGGGTCAGACCCTACTTGTACATGTATATTTTTCAATTCTCCAACTACATTAGCCTTTGTTTTATCAAGTTGGATGACCTTCTTGTTTGTGTGGACAGGATTCAATCCCAATTTCTTGCATACAGAAAATTGCATAACATTGCCAGAAGCGCCTGGATCTAGGAGACAATTGTGCAAATTCTTCCCACAGATTCTCAAACTTAAAATAAATGGTGGAGTCCCTACCTTGTTTCTAAATAGAGTTGTGTTCATGTCCACATCAGGTGCCACCTTGGTTTTCCCTTTTGATTTATTAGCTTCTTCCAAAGCTTTCAACACTATATATCATTGGGAAGGGCACCATTTTAGGATATCAAAGTATGATAAAGAGGTTTTATGTTTCTGCATCTCAGAAACAATATCAAATTCTATGTTATAACTTGCATTATATTTGAAAACACTAGATGAATTACCTTTGCTAGGGAAGTCAGGTGAACCCTTTGATGGAGGAGGGTTGTTATCAGCACTCTGATTCGGAGGCACCATGTGGTTAGGTGGTGTTGATGTAGTGAACGGACCCTTATTCTGGTTTCTTAGGAAGTGTCCTCCCTTCCTCTGAAAGGCTTGGGCATCATACGCATCTTCCTCTGGTTCATTCTCATTCTGCATTGGCAATGAAGGTTTTTCTTCAAAGAGGTCATAATCCATTGTTGTATCCACTGAGCCACCTCCTTTATTTGAATTCCCTTGGAATGTTTTGGCATCTGCCTGTTCCATTTTCACAACCTTCTCCATTTCAGGACAGTTCACCTCGGAATGAATTGCAGTATCATGTAGCCTGCACCAGTTAGTCATAAAATTGAGGTCAGACACATTTGCAGTATGTGGCCTATCCTCATTAGCTTGATGATTATGAGAAACCCCACCATTATTTGTCCCTATGTTCCATTGTATGTTGTTATTAGGCCTCTGGTTATATCCTCTATTCTAATTTAGATAGCCTTGGTTAGGGAAGTTTTGGCCTTGATATTTCCTTTGGCTGTGATTGTTGTTGTTCTGATAATTACCCTGATTATTATTATTTTGATTAGGGTAATTACCTTGATTACATAATCACTACCTTGGTTCCGAGAGGGTTCAATTCTAAGCCAAGCCATGTCATTTGTGACTCTAGATGAGTTTTCTTTAGGGTCTCCACCTTGTTTGTGAGTTGAATTGTCCTTTCACTCTCAGCATTCTTAGCAACAGGTGGATAACCAACAAGATTTGGTATTCCAACTTGATTATGATGACCATGTGGACTGTGATGAGCATGTGATTGCTGAGAGAAGTCAAGAGCTCCATTGGAAAGAAATGGAATAGGAGACTGAGTCCTACAACCTCGCATATTACATAGGTCCATACGGGAAGGAGTATTATCCCTAGATAGTATTGGAATAAAGGGGTTGGGTTAGAAAGACCGACATAATCTCAAGTAGAAGGAAAACCTCCTCCCAAGTTCCCTTGTTGAGAGCTAGTTTGTTGTTGCAACTTGATGGCTAGATAAACTTTAGACAGAGAATCAATATCTTCCAACTGATAAGTCCTTTGTAGGAACAAGCCAAGAAAAGGGTCTATAACTCTAAAATATGCCTGAATGGCACTATTCTCAACAACTAGATAGGGGTCCTGCAATCTCCTATACATTCATTGAAACCTTCTATTAAACAAGGGCAGTGATTCACATGGCTCCTTCCTAATGGTACCAAATTGATGGAACAAAATGACTGGATCCACATAAACTCTAAACTAATTGATGAAAACATTCTCCAGATCTATCCAGCTCAAAGTAGAACCTTGTGGAAGATTTAGGTACCAGTTGTACGCCATATCCCCTAAGGAATAAGGGGACAACCTACAAACCACATCATGGTGAGATATCTGGGCTCTGGTACAAGTGTCCTTAAAAGCTTGTATGTACTCCCCGCACTCCCTTTGATCTCGGCCATGACGTATTTGGGTAATAGAATCTCTTGTGGATCTAGTAGGCATAAGGATGAAAGCCTTAGTCCCCAGCCGGAGAGAGATTATTCACAAAAAATGCCATTGGTGGCGGTGTGGTATGGTTGGATACCGTAGAATAGAAATTGGAGGTGGATTTGGTGGTGGATCCATGGGTATCAATTGGGTATTGTGAAAAGCCCCTCGGGTGGAGTGGAGCCGGAGTTTCTATTAAGGGTGGGTAAAATGGTTGCCCCGCGGAATCTTGCGGGTTCCCATTGGGGTCTTGAGTTCTACCAAAGGTGGTGGGTTTTTAGTTGATCAAAGAACTTTATGGGACCTCTCTGGTGAGAAAGACCCAATGTTATCCAGTTTTCTCTTCTATCCATCCTTCTAGTGCCAGTTCCTGTTGAGGTGCAAAATTGACCCAAAACATGTAGGTAAGATAAAAGTGAAAGTATCTCACCTCTCTTGAAAGAGACAATCAGTAATAAAACTAATCACCTCCCAAGGTCTTTGATGTTGGTTCACAACGTTGCTATTTCACGAAGTGGTCAATACAGTTGTAATGTTCAAGGGGCATGCTGGTTCTGATCTTCTGGATTGTTGCAAGATCTAACATCTATCTAAACCTACTTTAACCAAGGCTTTTAAATAAATAGAAAAAGATAGATCAAGGTTTCTAAAGTGAAAATAATGTTGATTCATTCAACTAATCAAACTTGTTACCTTCCAAGGAATTCCCAAACTAGAACTGCATAATAGAATTAACCTATAATTGATACAAGGTTTCATTCATTCACAGTGCAAACTTAAACAGTAGATTGCAAATCATCATTCAAACAAAACATAAGATAAAATTCCATTCCTTGAAAGCTTTTCAAATCAAATGATTAACCCAAAAATGAATACCATTCTATAGCATAATATAAAGAAGGTTTAAATATGGCTGCTCCTACTGTCAATGAAACAGATAAGCAGCATTTACAAATATGGGAAGATCACCAGTGTACAGAAACCCATGTCTTCAAATTATCTCCATATATGCTAAGAAAATCATGAAGATAGATCATCTCCTCCTCCTGTCGAACTGCAAAAAAACATCTAACTTACTTCAAAACACTAACTTGCTTTTTCTAACCTTTCTTTTTTTTTCTACCTTTTGAATCTTCCAGCATGCTAACTAATCCTTCTTAACTTGTCTCTAAAAGTTACTCTCTAACTCGTCTAACCCTTCTTACAACTTTCTAACTTTTTTTGTTCTCTTTTTTACAAAAGAGGCAAAACGCCATATTTATAAAATGCATCAGATGCATCGGCCCAGTTTAGGGTTTACAATAAGTTGGTCACAGAACAAGTCGGCCCTAGAAGGATTTGAAACAAATTCAAACGTGCATTAAATGCAAGGGCTCTGACCAGATCGGCCTAGGATCTACCACATAACTCAGACCAAAACGCGTGAAGAAGAGGCAAAGTGAAACGATGAGGAAGCATGACTTTCGATGCAGCTTTTCATTAACTGCTTCCCCCATGTCGCCCATACCTTGCTCCTTTCTGGCCTTCATCATCAAGAACGTCCACTACAAGTCATTCACAAGTGGCATAGGTGAAACCCTATTTCGCCATTCAATAGCATTGATATTATTCTTCAGATCTATCCCATCGTATTGTCCCAGTCTCTCTCGTTGTAGGGTGTTCATATTCGGATCTAAAAACTCAAACCAGACTGATGTAATCCTGCCCTTAGGAATCCTATTCTTTTCATCCAGCTTCATTCTTTCATTTCTGCTTCAGAAATGGAGGATCCCTCTGTGTCTCTCTTAGCCTTTCCAACCGTTGCCTTGCTAGACTCAGCCTACATCAGTCACACACCAATGTGAGAATCCAAATGTTGACAAAATTTCATCAAAGTGTTAGCTCAAAATCATGATAAAACCATTAAATTATCCTTTAAGCATCAACATTGAGAAGTTTGTGATTTCAAGTTAACCGAGGAAAAACAATCTGGAAAGAATTTTAGAAAATTCTGAACCAAGCGGATTCTCCCAATGAAGCACCAATGTCAACAATAGATCATCAAAATGAACACAAGCAGCATACAACAGTGAAATTCATCAAGCTAAAGCAAGATATGTTTAAGCATTCATCATTAGATTCATCAATTTTATCCAATTTCTTAAATTCCATAAAGCATAGCAGAGAATTCAAAAAAATCTAGCCGAACTAGAATTCCATGGATGACTTAGAACTCCGCACTTCAGAAAACTAAAGGAAACCAGGAAAATCCGACCAGAACAGAGAATTCTGAAGCAAGCATAAGGTTTACCAATAGATCATTTGAATGAAGAAGAATGCATATAACATTGTGAAATTCATCAAAATGAGCATGGAATATCAAGCATTCATCGCCTAAATCATTCATGTGCCAACAATTTCAAGTCACTCAAAGCTTTGCAGAAAATCCAAAAAAAATCGGCCAGACCAGAATTCTGCGGATGACCCAAAACTCCAAACTCAGAGCTTGTCAAATTGAACTAGGCTTTGTAAAACCCCACCCGAATCAAACTGATGCATTGACAAACAAGAAAATGCATGGAAACTATTTGGGAACACACATCGGCGAGAGATCCACCTGGGTGGAGAGAGTTAAGAAACTCATAGCGACCGATAAGTCTCAACGACCTGAAATTTAGAAACCCGACGGCAAAGAAGAATCCTGAAAAATCCAAACCAGGAATTTCCGGAAGGCCGGGGAAAATCTCTGATTTCGGTAAAGGTAAATAGGGCTTCCATCCGGACTTCAGTGCAATCTGTGAAAGAGGGAAGGAGGACCCTTATTCTGGTTTCTTAGGAAGTGTCCTCCCTTCCTCTGAAAGGCTTGGGCATCATACGCATCTTCCTCTGGTTCATTCTCATTCTGCATTGGCAATGAAGGTTTTTCTTCAAAGAGGTCATAATCCATTGTTGTATCCACTGAGCCACCTCCTTTATTTGAATTCCCTTGGAATGTTTTGGCATCTGCCTGTTCCATTTTCACAACCTTCTCCATTTCAGGACAGTTCACCTCGGAATGAATTGCAGTATCATGTAGCCTGCACCAGTTAGTCATAAAATTGAGGTCAGACACATTTGCAGTATGTGGCCTATCCTCATTAGCTTGATGATTATGAGAAACCCCACCATTATTTGTCCCTATGTTCCATTATATGTTGTTATTAGGCCTCTGGTTATATCCTCTATTCTAATTTTGATAGCCTTGGTTAGGAAGTTTTGGCCTTGATAATTCATCTGGCTATGATTGTTGTTGTTCTGATAATTACCCTAATTATTACTATTCTGATTAGAGTAATTACCTTGATTAGCATAATTACCTTGGTTCTGAGAGGGGTTTAATTTAAGCTAAGCCATGTCATTTGTGACTTGAGATAGAGTTTTCTTTAGGGTCTCCACCTCGTTTTTGAGTTGAATTGTCCTTTCACTCTCAACATTCTTAGCAACCGGTGGCTGACCAACAAGATTTGGTATTCTAGCTTGATTATGATGACCATGTGGAATGTGATGAGCTTGTGATTGTTGAGAGAAGTCAGGAGCTCCATTGGAAAAGAATGGAATAGGAGATTGAGTCCTACAACTCAGACATAGGTCCATAATGGGAAGGAGACATCCCTAGGATAGTATTGAATAAAGGGGTTGGGTTAGGCATCTGATACCCCATAGAAGGAAAACCTCCTCCCAAGTTCCCTTGTTGAGAGCTAGTTTGTTGTTGCAACTTGATGGCTAGATGATAAACTTTAGACAGAGAATCAATATCTTCCAACTAATAAGTCCTTTGTAGGAATAAGCCAAGAAAAGGGTCTATAACTCTAAAATATGCCTGAATGGCACTATTCTCAACAACTAGATAGGGGTCTTGCAATCTCCTATACATTCATTGAAACCTTGTATTAAACAAGGGCAGTGATTCACATGGCTCCTTCCTAATGGGTAACACCAAATTGATAAACAAAACACCATCCACATAAACTCTAAACCAATTCATGAAAACATTCTCCGTGACCGGGTCCAGCCCATAACTCCAGGAAGATTTAGGTACTAGTTGTATGCCATATCCCCTAAGGAATAAGGGAAAAACCTACAAACCACATCATGGTGAGCTATTTGGGCTCTGGTACAAGCATCCTTAAAAGCTTGTATGTGCTCCTCAGCACTCCTTGATTTTCCATGAATGTATTTGGGATAGAATCTCTTAGGATTCTTAGGCATATCATGAAATCCTTAAGGAATAGTCCCGAAGGGAGAGGGATTATTCACAAAAAATTCCATTGGTGGCGGTGGTGGAGGCTGGGGTTGAGCCCGTAGTGGGAAATTGAGGTGGATTTCAGCAGGGATCTCATGGGTACTCAACCTGGGCATTGCAGTGCCTAGGTGGAGTGGAGCCGCAAGGGTGGTAAAATGGCTGCCCCTGTGGAATCTCAGGCCCCATTGGGGTCCTCGAAGTCTTGGTGGTGGATTTCAAATGATCAAAAGAACTTCATATGTATCTCCTCCGAGAAAGACCCAATACATCCAGTTTCTCTCTATCCATCCTATGCCCTGAGGTGCAAATTGACTCCAAAACATATAGGTAAGATAAAAAGTGAGTGCATTCCACCCTCTTGGAAAGAGACAATTAGTAATAAAACTAATCACCTCCCAAGGTCTCTTTGATAAGCACCAACAGCTGCCATTTCTACCTAAGTGGTCATTATGAAGCCAGGTAAATGTCAG
This sequence comes from Sequoia sempervirens, assembly GCA_007258455.2. Taxonomy (NCBI): domain Eukaryota; kingdom Viridiplantae; phylum Streptophyta; class Pinopsida; order Cupressales; family Cupressaceae; genus Sequoia; species Sequoia sempervirens. Next base: position 6,740 of record VDFB02049034.1, read on the forward strand.
TACGCCGCTGGTTCCATCTCTGATTGCTAAAGATCTACATCTATCTAAACCTACTCTTAACCAAGCATAAGGCTTTAAAGAAATAAAAAAAAGATAGATCAAGGTTTTTAAACTGAAAAGAATGTTGATTCATCCAACTAATCAAACTTGTTACCTTCCAAGGAATTCCTAAACTAGAACTGCAGAATAAAATTAACCTATAATTGATACAAAGTTTCATTCATTCAAAGTGCAAACTTTAACAATAGATTGCAAATCATCATTCAAATAAAACATAAGATAAAATTTCATTCCTTGAAAGCTTTTCAAATCAAATGATTAACCCAAAATAAATACCACTCTAGAGCATAACATAAAAGAAGCTTTGAAATATATTAAGGTTCTTAATGCTATCAATAAAACAGATAAGCAAAAGATTTATAAAATATAAAGGATCACCAGCAGGCGGTAAAACCTTGTATACCTTCTAAAATGATCTCCATATATACAGAAAATCAAGGAAGATAGATCACTCCTCCCTCCCATTGGCCGAATCCAAGCAAAAATAATGTCTAACTGGTTTTAAAACACTAACTTGTTTTTCTAACCTTTCTTTTTTTTTCTACCTTTTGAATCTTCTAGCATGCTAACTAATCCTTCTTAACTTGTCTCTAAAAGTTACTCTCTAACTCGTCTAACCCTTCTTACAACTTTCTAACTTTTTTTGTTCTCTTTTTTACAAAAGAGGCAAAATGCCATATTTATAAAATGCATCAGATGCATCGGCCCAGTTTAGGGTTTACAATAAGTTGGTCACAGAACAAGTCAGCCCTAGAAGGATTTGAAACAAATTCAAACGTGCATTAAATGCAAGGGCTCTGACCAGATCGGCCTAGGATCTACCACATAACTCAGACCAAAACGCGTGAAGAAGAGGAAAAGTGAAACAATGAGGAAGCATGACTTTCGATGCAGCTTTTCATTAACTGCTTCCCCCATGTCGCCCATACCTTGCTCCTTTCTGGCCTTCATCATCAAGAACGTCCACTACAAGTCATTCACAAGTGGCATAGGTGAAACCCTATTTCGCCATTCAATAGCATTGATATTATTCTTCAGATCTGTCCCATCGTATTGTCCCAGTCTCTCTCGTTGTAGGGTGTTCATATTCGGATCTGAAAACTCAAACCAGACTGATGTAATCCTGCCCTCAGGAATCCTATTCTTTTCATCCAGCTTCATTCTTTCATTTCTGCGTCAGAGATGGAGGATCCCTCTGTGTCTCTCTTAGCCTTTCCAACCATTTCCTTGCTAGACTCAGCCTACATCAGTCACACACCAATGTGAGAATCCAAATGTTGACAAAATTTCATCAAAGTGTTAGCTCAAAATCATGATAAAACCATTAAATTATCCTTTAAGCATCAACATTGAGAAGTTTGTGATTTCAAGTTAACTGAGGAAAAACAATCTGGAAAGAATTTTAGAAAATTCTAAACCAAGCGGATTCTCCCAATGAAGCACCAATGTCAACAATAGATCATTAAAATGAACACAAGCAGCATACAACAGTGAAATTCATCAAGCTAAAGCAAGATATGTTTAAGCATTCATCATTAGATTCATCAATTTTATCCAATTTCTTAAATTCCATAAAGCATAGCAGAGAATTCAAAAAAATCCAGTCGAACTAGAATTCCATAGATGACTTAGAACTCCGCACTTTAGAAAACTAAAGGAAACCAGGAAAATCCGGCCAGAACAGAGAATTCTGAAGCAAGCATAAGGTTTACCAATAGATCATTTGAATGAAGAAGAATTCATATAACATTGTGAAATTCATCAAAATGAGCATGGAATATCAAGCATTCATCGCTTAAATCATTCATGTGCCAACAATTTCAAGTCACTCAAAGCTTTGCAGAAAATCCAAAAAAATTCGGCCAGACCAGAATTCTGCGGATGACCCAAAACTCCAAACTCAGAGCACGTCAAATTGAACTAGGCTTTGTAAAACCCCACCTGAATCAAACTGATGCATTGACAAACAAGAAAAGGCATGGAAACTATTTGGGAACACACATCGGCGAGAGATCCACCTGGGTGGAGAGAGTTAAGAAACTCATAGCGACCGATAAGTCTCAACGACCTGAAATTCAGAAACCCGACGGCGAAGAAGAATCCTGAAAAATCCAGCCTAGGTAGAATTCCGTGAAGGCCAGAAATCTCTGGATTGCAGTGTAAAATAGGCCGAGCCGGACTTCAAGCGTAATCTAGGAAAATGGAGGGAAGGAGGAAAAAAAGGGAAAATCCGACTGGGGCGGACAATCTCGAACTTACTCAAAAACCCGAATAGCAGCATTGAAACCAAAGTTTGAAGGAACTCTGGGAAAATCCAGATGAACCGAAAAATCTCAAAACTGTGGTAAAACCCAAATCCCCACCCAAGCAAGCAAAAAACATAAGATTTCAATATCCAACTTGGGAAAGACACTTTAAGTGTAAAGCAAGATAAATATATTAAGCATTATTAAGGCAAAAAATGTGAAACCTCAGAATCGGTTGAAAACACAAAGAGCTGAAGCAGTGTAAGAGGGTCCCATTTTGACCCTCAAAATTCAAACGTGGATGGTTATGCAAGGAATAACAAGACCCTTAAGCTTATTCTTCAGAAAATAGAAAATAAACGTGGTAAGGATTGGCATATTCAATTAATGTACGTTTTTTGGGCCTATCGCACAAGTGTTCGTACGGTGATAGGAATAATGTCTTAAAACCTTGTGTATGGTGTTGAAGCTATCATGCCTTTAGAGTTGGAGATTACATCTTTGCAAGTTTTCCTTAAAGGGTTAATTGATGACTAAACTTACTAATCAATCCCCCCTTTTTCATTGATGGAAAAAATAAATTCTCTCATCATTCTTTTTCCTTGATCATTCTCTTGCTTCGACTGCACTCCCATTGGCTTCTAATGAACGTGAATGAAATCTCTTCACAAAAATATTTCTACCTCTTAGGCAATGGAGAATTTGGAAAAAAATTCACCCCCTTTGACATCAATGGAAAAGGGACTCCTTTTGGACATAATTCTTCTACTTCTAACAAGAAAATAAGTTTTTCCAAGAATCTACAACCATCAAGTTGTTAGAAATTTGTAAAACCATTCATACTTGACTTGCCTTTCTCTCTTCTTCCATGGATGAACAAAGCTTTTGTGATCCTCCCCCTAGACTCATGCCCTATCACTAGGATCTAGTGATGTGGTAAAGGAGGAACCACTCCCAATTTTTGTCTCAAATACTCAGAATGCTCTTTAGGAAGAGGTTTGGTGAATATTTCTGCAAATTGATCCTAGGTTGGCACATATTTCATTGTGACCTCTTGACTTCCAATATTTTCTCTTAAGAAGTGATACTTGATTGATATATGCTTATTTTTGGAATGCATCACTAGATTCTTTGATATGCTAATAGCACGTGAATTAGCACAACGAATATAAATAGGTGTTTTTTACAATACTTTGATGTCTTTAATTGTTTGCTTCATCCACGATACTTGAGTAAAACATGCCACTGCTACAATATACCCTTCTTCAGCTATAGAAAGAGTAATCGATTCTTGCTTTTTGCTCAGCCATGAAACAAGTTTGTTTCCAAGGAAGAATACAACACCACGAGTGCTTCTTCTATCATCCCCACTTCTTGCCTAATTAGCATCTGTATATGTTGTCAAAGTAAAATTTCCATCTTTAGGATACCATAGGCCATAGTCAGTCAAGTACTCTTGATATATCTAAAGATTTTTTCACTGCATTGACATGTGACTCTTTAGGAGAAGCTTGTAATCTTGCAACCATGCACACTACTTGCATGATATTAAGCCTTGATACAGTTAGGTATAGCAAGCTACCCATCATTGATATATACATGATTTGATTTGCATAAAAGGGGATTCATTTATTTTTCTCTACTTGTATCCAATTATCATAGGAGTACCTACTAGTTTGTTGTCTTCCATTCAAAACTTCATGAGCATCTCCTTAACATACTTGGTTTGAGATATTAATATCTCTTCATCAATTTTTTCTATTTGTAGACCAAGGAAGAAATAAATTTCTCCGAGCATGGACATCTAAAATTCATTTTGCATTTGAGTAAAAAACTCTTTGCACATTCTATTGTTGCTACCACCAAAAATGATTCCATCCACATATACAACAAAAACTATCATATGCTCACCTTCTGATTTGAATTATAGCTTATTGTTTGCACATCCTTTATTAAACCCTTGTTGTTGCATGCACTAGTCTAGTCTTGAATACCAAGCTCTATGTTCCCATTTTAGACCATATAATGTTTTCTTTAGTCTACAAACATAACATTCTTCTTTTGATAGATGAAAACCTTCAAGTTATTCTATGTAGACTTCCTCTTCTAGGTTCACATTTAAGAAAGCAAACTTGGCATCCATTTAATAGACTTTAAATTTATTATAAACAAAGAATGATAAAAACATTCTTATGGCTTCCAATCTAGCAAATGGAGAAAATGTTTCTTCAAAATCGATACCTTCAACTTGTGCATATCCTTTACACACTAATCTAGTCTTATTCCTAACAATAGCTCCATCATCATTGAGCTCGCTTCTAAAGACCCACTCTATACCTATTACATTCTTATTTGGAGTTCTTGGAACTAATTCCCAAAGTTTTTTTTCTTTTCAATTTGGCTTAGTTCTTCTTCCATGGCTTTTAGCCAATGCTTATCCTTGCTAGAGTCAACATAGCTTTTAGTCTCAATTTTAGATATTAGAGAAAATTTTACTCTCTTTGTTCTTTGTAACTCTTCTCCTTGTCTGAACTCCATCTTTATTACCAATGATCACGGTCCGCGGATGGATGCTTTTGAATTTAATATGTATCTGTGCAGGTTGCTTTTTCGCATGCAGTTTGGTGCGCAAAGTTGTATCATCTGCCTACTCTGAAGGAAAGCTAACGATCCAACTTTTTAAACTTGGATACTAAAAGGGGCATATATGTGTTTGAATTTTGGAAATGGATTTAAACCCAGCTAGTAAAATATGTGTGACTTCCCAAGGTGCATATTTTTTATCATTTTGTATTTTTAAAAAATTAAAACATTTTAAACTAGTTTTAATAAATTAGCCAACACTATAAAGAATTTAGTTGTTGTTGAAATGAAAATGAAAGATTGCGTAGGGAAAAGTCAGAGCTTTATAGGCCAGAATTTTTTTTTTTTTCTTTTCCTGTTTTTTTTTGTGTGACCAGTAGCTTGAAACTTTCTTGTATGGATATATTTTTTTTTCTAATTTTATTAAATATATATTTCTAATAAATATTAAAATGTCATGAATAAAAAAAATAGTTGTTATTGTTGTTTCCTTAAGGACGTCCAATAAATATTTGGAATGGAAAAAAATTGCCACCATCTTAAGAATGGTTGCAATCTAAGATTGCATCAATTTTTTTTTTTTCAATGAGATTCTTCAATAAGTTTTGAAAGTATTTTTTCCTTGGCATGAGTAATGAACCTAATATTTTATGCATTAACCTACTTTTGGTAAAGTAAAAAATAAAATATATAAAATGTAATTTAAACTATTAAAATCTAAAGTATATTTTGAAAGAAACACACTTATGGATCTACAAAAGGAATTATTTTTTTATTTTATTTCCCCAAAATGTTATTTACATTAGTAGGAGTTATTGAAACTTCAAGTTTTTTAAATAATTTTAGTTTTTGGTAAATTGGACTCAAAGTGGTGCTCCATATATTTTTAGCCAACAATTTTAGATGAAAAAGTTGTGGAAGTATCTAACTTATCTAGAATGAATCTTACTAGATCATATGTTTTACCAAAGTTGATTTTTAGTTAGAAATACTTAAATTTAATTGTGTTGATAAGTTGGTTGAAAGTGTGACACAACTTTGTGCTTTTACCTACTTACTTCCTCAGGCTCTCCATTAGCTACTTCCTCTTTAGACTCTGATTCTTGTTCACATATATGTATATCTTTGTTGGTTTGGCCATGTTTCGTTTCTTCACATCCAGCCTTGCCTTAACATTTATATATCTGAGATTCAAAAGCGCAATCTTTTGTTTGCTTGTGGCTGTTTGCTTGGGCCTTGATTTGGATTGGAATATCCAAGGAAGTATTCATTTCATCACGCATCTTGAATTGCAAATCTTCTCGTTTACATCTTCTTTTGGGTTGAGCATTTGCTACCAAATGCTCTACATTATGACCCGAGGTTTTTCCAACCGCCTTAGTTCATGGGGTTTTCTCACGCCGCTTGGTTGAGACTCTATTCAAAGGTATATACCGTAGCAGCGCACTTCCTCATCCTCTCCAATACCATTAGATTGCTTTTTTCCTCATTTAGCATAGTTCTAGCCATCTCTTTGACTATTCTATTCTTTATTTCAACAACTCCATTCTATTATGGAGTCCTTGTTGTAGAATATTGCCTTTTGATCCCATGCTTCTCACAAAACTCTATGAACTCATTTGAGATGAATTCTCCACCTCTATTTGATATTAAGCATTTGATTTTTCATCCAATCTTCTTCTCAACCATGGACCTAAATATTTTGAATCTTTCAAATGCCTAAGACTTATTCTTCAAAAAGGTTACCCATGTGGTGCAGGGGCAGCATGGTAGTTCAAATCTACAAGTAGAGTCTAGTGTTAGGTTTTTGATGTTTTTGAGTTTTTGAGTTGAATAAGGTCATATTAGACCATATTTTAATGTATGGGGACTTGGTTGGTTACTTTGAGTTTATTTTGTCAAATTTTGTAATGTTGTCAAAAGTGTCATATGAAAAGTTACAAAAATGCAAAAAAAAAGTTCAAACTAGAATACCAATGGTCAGTTGGTTTTTTAGGTTGTTTTTTTTTGTTTTGAGTATATATACCATGTATATGGTTGAATGGTGAGGTTGGATGAAATATTGTTGAAGAAACAATAAAGAAACTCTCTAAAATTCTATATTTTTCTAGAAAATTGCTGCTCTTTTGTTCTGTATGAATCCGTGCAACTTGGTTTTGTTCGGAAACTCTTTGAAATCATTAGGAATGTGTGTCATCTTCATTGTTGTGGTGGATTAATTAAAAACCATTAATTTTTTAGTATTTGGTGATTGATTTATTGACTGCGGGTCTGTACAGTCAAAAACAAGGTTTTTGAAGGCTTAAAATGTTAGAATGACTCATTCCACCTACTATTTTCACTATGGCTCATTGGAATGGGTCTAAAATGGTAGGTTTAGATGTAAACAATTATTTTTGTGAGTAGGGAAGGCCTTTTGAGGGTTTGGGCATGATGCCCTATATGTCAAAATTATGCATTTTGAGTGAAAATTGGGGGTTTAGAGTAGGTATTTGAGGAAAACCATTGGGGCAGAAAATTTTTAAGGTTTTTTGAGTTTGTGTAGGTAAATTGAAACATGTTGGATGCATTGGAAAGGTGTGTAGAATCCTAGAATGGTGTTTTCAAAAAACCCCTTTGAAACTTGCTAAAAGTGAGGGTTTTATGTTTTGAGGTGTTGGTAAGTGTTTATTTGGAGGAAAATTGTTGATTTGGTGTTTATGTAACCTGGTTGTGGCTTCCCAATGGTGTTTTGTGTCTAGAGGGAAGATTAAAGGGTAGTTTCTTTGTAAATGTTAACTAATTGGCCAATTAGGACAACGTAGTAGCACTGTTTTGATGGTGTTGGTCCAAAGTGACCTAGGTTGCTTTTGAGATATGATTTGTAAGATGTTAAAGGGTGTCCAAAGATACATTTGGTTGGTGGGTTTGACATTGGGTTTGTGAGATAGGTCTTGTTGATCATCAAAGCTTGCACCTCTTAGACAGTCTTATGGGAAATTTAGTGAGTGGGGGACCAATTTGAGCCTCATTGAATACCTCTGAGATTTTTATAGAAATTTGGCTCTTCTTTGGGGGTTTGGAGTAAAGGGTAGAAAGAAATATAAATATAAAACATGAAAAGGGTGATATGCCAACACTTTTACAATATTTCAAACCCAACCATTCCTATCATTGATATAATTAGACATAGAACGCCACAACCCTTCATTGTGGGAAAGAGAATGAACAACAAAGGCTAAAAACAAGCACAATGTTGACTTTCAAATCTTCCCACAGGCGATGTTCATTAAGGTCCAATGAAACATAAAGATTTCTAAGGGTAACAGAAAGAACATTCAGAAATTATATAAGCTCTTTCTCCTAATACAACATAATATAGTAAAACAATAACCCTTTAGGAAAACAAAGAATTCCAATGACATAATCCAATTTTCACAAGTCACTATTCTACCATACGAGCATACAACATGGAAATCAGCTACTTAAACTATTCAGATTCAGCTTGCAAGACACAATGTTTCATTCAAAACGCTAATATAAAGGAAAAAAGCTTGAAAAAGGCCATACATGCACAGTCTCAATAATCTATCCTCAATAGTTCATGCTTTAAATATCAAATAAACTTTAAAACAAAGGTTGGATGCCAATCTGACAATAGTTTAAGCCTTAAAAGATATAACATGCCAGAGATAAGTAGCTCTACAATTGTGCTTCTGAAAATAATTCTATATCCTAAGAAAACTAAAAAAAATTTCCTTAGACAAGGAAACTCAAACTTGAAAATCCAACCCCTCATTGTGTCGTCGCCTTCCTTATATAGCTATAGAAAAAGAAAACACCACCTCACCACAAAATTTAATACTGCTAGATGTTTGATAGTTAATGGCACACGATTCGATCGTAGATCTTTGGTTAGGTCACAATGATCTTTGCTCGTCAATTCTCAGTTGTCGCATTGATGTTTTTTAGATATTTAGCAAAGATAGAGGCTCGTAAATCATCAAATCCTAAAAACAACAGCCTAGAAAAAAGGTCTAGTTGACTGATCACATCACCCAAAGGCATGGAATGAAAGCTTCCATCCCAAAAAAAAAGAAAAGAAAAAGGTCAACCAACTCCAACAAACTCCCCAAAAGATATCACTCCATAGGAGATGCAATCCGCCTGTAGCAAAGAGGTGACGTGTCAAAAAGGCGGACACTTTCAAGTTCATGAATATAGCTCCCTAGAGAATACTCGACGAGCCAAAACATGTTCCGAAATCTCTCCTAAAAGGGAGACGAAAGATAAAAGCTATGCAGCCACCACGTGGTGAATTGCGCACCTTTCCGATAACTCTACTTGAGCACAGGCACACCCAAAATTGAAAACATTGTACAAGTCAAAAATCAAAGTGATTAACGCAAAAATGCTTCACAGTTCTGGTAACTCACGGGGGGTCTTTGCTTGCGGAGGCGTGAACCTAGGCCTCTGGTTGTTCTTGGAGTTTGACAAAAGCAGTATGCTAAGCTTCCCAGTCTACATCAATTGGTAGGACAAGGTTTTGGATCTGCCTGTATGCTTGCTCGAGATTGAAAATGTCCTTAAAAGAGATGAATCCCCATCTAGAAGAAACCGCTCCTAGGTGATAATAGAGTCGAGAAAGGGGATAGACCTCGTGCTCAACATCATTTTTCATGGGCATTATGCTCAAAACTGGGAGTTCCATAGAGGTCCATATTTTGTGTTAGATTGCATTAGTGACTCGCTCAACTATCAGCACATCTTCATTTGGTGAAAGAAGAGGAGGCATACCGTAAGTAAAGAAGACACTAAAGTCCTTGATCTCAATGACCCACTTATTCAGCACCGTCTAGCACTCTCTACATTTTTCCACAACCCTATGAAAGTTGATGATCTCATTAGCTTTGATGGAGGCGATCCTTCGATCGAGAATCCCCACTCTTTCTAGGACCTAGCCAGTAGCGATGCACAACTTGGAAATGAAACTTTGTGAATTCGCCAATCGAGATGAACATTTTTGCATAAAGTGTTCGACCATCAGATTAACCCTGGAATTCAATTCCTAAACATCTCTTAGAAATTGTAAAGTGGGCCCAAGAACATCAATACCATCTGTGATCCGCTCCCAATGTGCGGATATCAGCCTCTTCATTATTGTGAGGGCTCCAGATCATCATGCAGTAGCTAACTCTATGTTAAATTAGGCCTCTCTTTTCATTGTGCTTTCTTCCATTTGAGTTTTCTCTTGAAGGGTGTTTTCCAATTCTGAGCTCAGTCTTCTGACTTCTTGTCTTGACTCTTCTGCTTCTACCTGGATCCTCTGAAGATCATCGAAAGTTTGGGATTGGGCATCATCTAGCTCTCTCTTCATATTTTCAATTCTAGCACAAAGTTGAACCTGTTCACTCTGAGCTTCCGCAAGCAACTTAGATGCGTCTCCTTGTTAGCATTGAATTTTCTTTATGCGGGTCACTTCAGCTTCTCTGGATCGAATCTCATTTTGTAGTCTACTTATTGTTTCTTTTATGTTTTCCAGATCCACCTTGTGCTTCTTTTATTTCTTGTATCCTCTCATATTCAGCATATACCACCTTCTGAGTCACTTTGGCTAGGACCACTTTGTCGCGCAGGTGAGTTTCATTCAAATCTAGGCCTACAACATGAATGTCATAGTCCTCCATCTGCATTTTACCTTCGGGCTTGGAGATCAGTGACTTCATGGTAGTAATAAGCAAAGAGTTTTTCTCTTCATTGAAGCATGCTTCAATCTTCTTTGTAGTGGGCTTCTCAACACTCTTCAACAATATTTTTTACTTCCTGGACTTTCGGGCATATTTGGTAGCATCAAAATGACCCTGAAGAGTTTGAGGGACACTGAATCTCTATGCTACAATTGAAGCACCAAGGGGTAGTCCGAAAAGGGTGATGGTAGGGGAAACTTTAGATGTGTGAGCATGAGGGGACGCAAAAGGCAGCGTGATCATGGAAAAGGATGGAACACCAAATTGAGCAGGGGAAAAACTAGTAGGGGTGAACACAAAAACAAGTTGATGGAGAGGTTCCTTCCTAGAAGTAGATGGGTCGGGAGTGACAGGTAAAGCAGTGGTATCACCCATTTCAATGGGGGCCCTTGATAGGGCGATTAATGACACAATAGCAGCCACAACGGATGATGCTCCTTCGGCGTGCGGGGTGTTTTCAGCGAGTTCATTGAAAATGGAAAGGGGTGCATTCTGTTGATTATCAAGGTGAAGAAAGCTTACAATATGAACTTAAATAGGTGAATGCAAATCTGAATATGTAGATTAACCTTTAGCCTTAGTGTGAAGAAAGAATGAGAGAGAGATAGAAGAATCATAACACATGCAACAACAGATTTACGTGGAGAAACCCCAAAGGGAAAAAATTCCACCACCGAAAGAGAGGCAAGTATATTACTAATATTATGAAATATTACATGTAGCAATAGACTTCTCTTATCATCCCTGTAAAATCCTACAGCACCCTGTTACCTTGCAACCTACAAAACTGAATTGAATAACTCTAGCTCAAGGCCCCTATTTAAAGAGATTTGTGAGGATGGAAACCACCATGGTTTCACCAAAAAATAGGCTCCAATACCTCCTCACAAAACTCACGCCTCCCTTCATGAAATTATCATTCCACCCTAAGAATATCCTCTTATAGATGCTCTTACAACTGTCATAAGGCATAACTTATGCATGAGCACGTAGGGTCAAAGATAGCATATTATGTCATAGGAATATGTCATACTTGTCATAGGAATATGTCATACTGTCATAGCATCTTATGACAACTGTCATACATGTCATAGGTGCTCTTACAACATCCTAACAACCTCATTCTAGAAGATTCCAAGTGGGATGCCTAGCTATTTTGTCCTTTTCCTAAATGACAAACAGTAACGGTAACACTACATTTACATTGTCTCTTTCACCACCGTTGGTTAAACAGTTTCACCTCTTATGGGTAAATGTTGAAAACACTTTAGAAGAATAATTAATTAAAGGATTTACAAGGTTGATGGCACCTAAATCCTAACATTCTACCACTTGACATCATACATTTTAAATTACACCCATAGAGATACAATTACATAGAATTAAGTATAGTGATCAAGCCCCATGGCCTTTTTGCACCAAGAGAACTTTTCCGTGGTGACTGGCTTTGTAAGAGAATTTACAACATTATCCAAAGTGTCAACTTTTTCAATCAAGACCTGTCCATTCTCAACCATTTCTCGCACAAAGTGATACTGAACATCAACATGCTTAGTATGAGCATGATACATAGGATTTTTAGCCAAACATATGGCACTCTGACTATTACATCCAATCCTCACTATCCTGCAATCAAAACTAATACCATTACCAAGTCTTTGTAACCAAACCACCTCCTTATAGGCATTTGTAGCAGCCATATACACTGATTCAATTATGGACAAAGCAACTGTAGGTTGTCTTTTACTCATCCAACTTACTGAACCTCCAAACAAAGTAAACACATAGCCACTAGTGGACCTTCGACTATCCAAGTCACCTGCCCAATCTGAATCAACAAAACCTTGTATGTCTAATGACTTATCAACATTGTCAGTACCATGATAAACCAAATAGTAATCAGAAGTGCCTCACAAATATCTAAATACCCTTTTAACAAAATTCCAATGTTCTTTACCAGGGTTAGACATAAAACTGCTTAGAACTCCCACTGCTTGGGCTATATCTGGTCTAGTACAAACCATTGCATACTTTAAACTACCGACAACACTAGCATAAGGAACTTTAGACATTTTATCAATATCATCATCCAATTCAGGACACATGTCTAAATTTAACTTAGTACCAATAGGAAATGGAATATTTACTGTTTTACAGTCCTGCATATTAAACCTCTACAAAATAGTGTTAACATACTTACTCTGACTTAACCAAATCTTTTTGTGAACTCGATCCCTAATGATTTCCATCCCAAGAATATATTTAGAAGCCCCTAAATATTTCATATCAAATGTTCCAGAAATCTAAGTTTTAAGTTCCCTAATCATTGCCTTATTGTTACCAATGAACAACATATCATCCACATATAAGACAATAATTAGTATCTGATCATCAATAACTTTAATATAAACACAGTGATCCTCTTCACTTCTAACAAAACCCATCTTTAATGCAAAAGCATCAAACTTCTGGTACCACATCCTAGGTGACTATTTCAAACCATATAGAGACTGCTTTAACCTGCAAACCAAGTGTTCTTTTCCTTTCACAACAAAACTGTTAGGTTGTTGCATATAAATTTCTTCCTTGAGATCCCCATGCAAGAAAGTAGTTTTAACATCCATTTTTTCTATTTCTAAATCATAAGCAGTAGCAATGGATAAAAGGAATCTAATAGAAGTTAACTTAGCAATAGAAGAGAATATTTCACCAAAATCAACTCCCTCTCTCTAGGAGTAGCCCTTGGCCACTAATCTGGCGTTGTACCATTCCAACTTACCGTTTGCACCAAACTTCTTTTTATATACCCACTTACAACCAATGGCCTTTCTTCCTTTGGGAAAACTAGAAAGATCCCAAGTATCACAGTTTTTCAAAGACATCATCCCATCCTGCATGGCTTGCGTCCAAGACTCACATTCTTCTAAAGAGATAGCCTCCCTAAAAGATCTAGGTTCATCATCAATACATATCAAAGAAAATTTACAATGAAAATCAGGTGGGCTATACCTATCAACTAGATTTTTTTGTCTTGTGGAACTTCTCAAAGGTGGGGTAAAAGATTCCTCCTCATGTTCATCCTCATTGTTTTCAACTTCTTCTATTACAACAAATTCTTCAGAACTCTCTTCTTCTCCATCTTCTTGTCCATCTCTCTGTTCTTCCACATGTGCATCTTCTTGCTTAGTTTCAAAATGCACTATTTTTGACTTTTCCTTTGGTTTCTCATCTTCAGAGTTAGCTCTAAATTCCCTAAAAATAACATCTCTAGAAAATATCATCTTTCATGTTAGTGGATTCCAAAGTTTATAACCTTTAATATTTTCACCATAACCTACAAAGATGCATTTATGAGATTTGGGATCCAATTTAGACCACTTCTCTTTAGGAACATGAACAAAAGCCTCACAACCAAAGACCCTTAAATGTGAAATTAAAGGCTTTTTACCCAACCACATTTCATAAGGTGTTTTATCAACAAGAGCTTTACAAGGAGATCTGTTAATTAAATAACAAGCAGTACCAACAGCTTCTGCCCAAAAACATTTATCTAACTTAGCACTACTTAACATGCTCCTAGCTCTTTCCATTAATGTACGGTTCATTCCTTTTTACTTGCATACCCATTTTTTTTGAGATTATGTAATGAATGTAATCTTTTGCCCTAACAATTCCACCATGTTTTGAAATATCCCAGTCAGAACAATATTCACCCCCATTGTCAAATCACCAATACTTTATCTTTCGTCTATTTTTGCTTTCAAGCCAATGCCTTAAATTCCCTTTAAATTTACAGGTGAAACTTTTTCAGAGATTTAATACATAAAATAGATCCAAGTGATATATCTTGAGTAATCATCAATGAAGGAAACATAATAATGTGATCTACTCAAAGAATCTGTATCCACTAGACCACATACATCCGAATGAATTAGTTCTAACAATCCATTAGCTTTATTAGTTCCTTGAGGAAATGATGACCTGTTTTGTTTACCAAACACACAATCCTCACATAAATCATTTTTACCAACAGAATAATCAGAAATACCGTCTACTAGTTTCTTATCAAGTATGGTCCTAAGACCTTTTTCACCAATGTGACCCGATCTATGGTGCCACAACATACATGCATTTTCAGCGCTAGTTACAAAAGAGGATTTACAAAAAGTAGAATTTATCATAATGCAAAAGATTTCGCATACGAGGATCGCTACGGCAACACAGAGCGCACCTGCACCATCCACAACCCGGACTTGTCCGATATCACATTTAATTTCTAGAATGTCATTCAACTTTGGAAGCGAGAGAATTAAACTTTTGTAGATCACCGAATATGTAAAACATCATCGAAGGTTACCACAACCCTCCTCCTGCTTTGAAACACAAACTTTACCTTTCAGCATTGAGCAATGTTTTTGCAGCCAGTTGTTGTCACCAGAACCTCTCCTCCATCGTTTTTCTTTGTATGTAGAAAAACCACTCATGGCGAAGTCATATCACGGAAACACGAGATCAATAAACTACAAAATAATTTTACCAGCAATTACAGCTGAAATAATCAAAGCATCAGAATCACTATTATCAGAGGATTTTTCTGTGAAGGAATCTGCATTCATTTTCTTATTTCTACATTCCTTCTTCACATGTCCCCATTTACCACAGTTCCAAAACTTCACTCTGCTCTTTCCAGGGGTCTTAGATAATCCTTTAGACTTATCCTTATTCTTATCCCCTTTAGGACCTTTCTCCTTGGGCCTACCATGCACATGCAAGGAATCTTGGGAGCCACTATGCATGGTCTTCCTCCTCATCTCCTCTAAAATAAGTATGGGAATAACATTATCCATCTTAGGTTCTGCACCACCACTTGTTATAACCATAATTAAATTTTCCCAAGATTCTGGCAAAGAGAAAATCAATAGAATACATTTATCCTCATCTTCTATTTTAACATCAATAGATGCAAGCTGACTTATAATCAAATTAAAAGCATTCAAATGTTCAACAATAGAATCACCATTCTTCATCTTTAATGAATATAAACATCTTTTGAGATACAACTTGTTAGAAAAACTCTTAGTTTGATAGATTTCACCTATCTTCCTCCAAAGCTTGTATGTTGTGTCTTCTGAAGAGACATTCAGGAGGACAGAATTAGTGAGACACAACTGAATGGTCCCTCGAGCCTTCTTGTCTAACTTCTTCCAATCTTCATCTAACAAGGTTGAAGTAGATGGCTTCTTATCAACTGAAACTGGTAACCACTTATCTCTCTCCTCAAGGAGATCCTCCACTTTCAACTTACATATCTTGTAACTAGTTCCATTGAACTTCTCAATATCTTGACGAGAGGTGGAGGCCGTGGTATACAATCTGTCACAAATCTGCAAAACTCACAACACAAAAGCTCCCACTACAGCAAAAACCTTCAACACTTTAAAAGGAAAGTGTCCCTTCCTTAACAGAACCATTAGCTTTGATACCAAATGTTGATTATCAAGGTGAAGAAAGCTTACAATATGAACTTAAATAGGTGAATGCAAATCTGAAATATGTAGATTAACCTTTAGCCTTAGTGTGAAGAAAGAATGAGAGAGAGAGATAGAAGAATCATAACACATGCAACAACAAATTTACGTGGAGAAACCCCAAAGGGAAAAAACTCCACTACCGAAAGAGAGGAAAGTATATTACTCATATTATGAAATATTACATGCAGAAATAGACTTCTCTTATCATCCCTGTAAAATCCTACAGCACCTTGTTACCTTGCAACCTGCAAAACTGAATTGAATAACTCTAGCTCAAGGCCCCTATTTAAAGAGATTTGTGAGGATGGAAACCACCATGGTTTCACCAAACAATAGGCTCCAATACCTCCTCACAAAACTCACGCCTCCCTTCATTAAATGATCATGCCACCCTAAGAATATCCTCTTACAGATGCTCTTACAACTGTCATAAGGCATAACTTATGCATGAGCACGTAGGGTCAAAGATAGCATATTTTGTCATAGGAATCTGTCATACTTGTCATAGGAATATGTCATACTGTCATACATGTCATAGGTGCTCTTACAACATCCTAACAACCTCATTCTAGAAGATTCCAAGTGGGGCGCCTAGCTATTTTGTCTTTTTCCTAAATGACAAACGGTAATGGTAACACTACATTTACATTGTCTCTTTCACCACCGTTGGTTAAACAGTTTCACCTCTTATGGGTAAATGTTGAAAACACTTTAGGAGAATAATTAATTAAAGGATTTACAAGGTTGATGGAACGTAAATCCTACCACATTCAGGATTACCAGCTTGGGGTCTAATGGTGGAGGATTCCTTTCCACGGGAGGGGGTAGAGGATTGACCAAAGATGCAGAAATAGGAAGAAGAGGGGGAGAAAAACTTACCTAAGTTGTAGTGGTCAGAATATTCTATAGGACGAACTCCACTTCTTCTTCTTGTCAGACCAATACAATAGGGGCACCTAGATCTTGAATCCTTCTTCGCTTTGTATTACCAAAACTATCACATTTTGATCCTCTGGTGGCAGATCCTTCTGAAACTTGGCCTTCAGCGGCTGCTGCGAATCCTCTTGGAGACCGTCGGGTCCTTTTACCTTCACTTCAGGTGCTAGAGGTAGACAGAGCTTGTGAATCCCTTCACCTTGAGTCTCTTCGACTGTTGGATTCCCAAGGTCTAGAAACCTGAGGTGGAACTTGTTCCTCATCGATCTCATGGCTTGTTTCAGGATTGTTATTGTCGGAATCAACCTCTTTATCATATAAGTCCTTGAATTCATCATCAAATGGCTAAAAGTTATCGAACGGGGCACTTGGGCACCTCATCTCCTATCAAAATCTTTAGAAGCCTGCCTTTATCCTTTCTAACCATCCCTTATGCTACATCTATGCATTGAAAGATTCCTTTGATACTTTTCCTATGGCTCATAGAAACTTAGCCATTTTGGCTGCTCTTCTAAAAATGCGAGCTAGGTCAATGTATATCTCTGCGCTTTCTCAACCTGGGTTCCTCCTTCTTTGGAAATAATCCTGAACCTTCTATCTCAAACTATAAATTCTATTTGGGTTATAATTCCACTTGTTGCAAATGAGGACCAAGCCCAAGGCTACCTATAAATTTGTGATCTCATCCTCTGCCTTCTGCTTAGTTAGTATTACCCGACTCTTAGCAATCACAAGGGGAAGATCGTAAAGTTTTTTTTTGTTCCTTTCGATGATGGTTACTTGTTGGCATGCCTCCAATGCAAAGACCCTATCTATTACAAATCAGGGGAGTTGGAAAGCCTCCCCAGGAAAGCCATGAAATATGATGAATGTGAAATCCTCGTCCAGGAAATAATCTAGTGGGGTTGGTGGATCTTTTATCCATTCCATAACCTCTTGAAAGAAATGGCCAATGGGGCAGGGCAACAAATCCTGGAGCACTGGCCTCAAAAAATTATCTGCAAGCTGATAGTAATCCCATGTCCTCGAAAACATAGGGGTCCATACAGAAACTAGTTGAAGATAACCCCTTTCATCTAGCCTAGATACTGGTACATTCCTTCCTAGCCACTCAAAATTTTGATGTAAAAGAAAATGAGTTAGGACAAAAGAATACCTAAATTTAGACTCAGTACTTAATTCTTCAGCTACTCCCTCATGTTCCCAGCTATTACTTCAGCAAAATCATAGTATCTCTATATTTTTTTCCCTTTTGAGCATAAGAGCTTGGGAAAACTGGAAAGGATTAACCTCTTCATCATCATCGAGGCCAAAAATCTAGGCCAACATTGTGACCACAGACTGCATGTCCTTTTTAAATTTCTTACACAAAAGAGGCCAGTGAATCTGCCCTTTCTGTGGTCTTTCCTTCATCTCATCTTTGTAAAAAATTGTTTTCCTGAACATGTCCTCCCCCAAGACATCCATCCACTCTTTGTCAAAAATCTTGACACCCCAGCTCATAGGGATACACAGCATATCCTGTATAGCTTTGGAAGAAATGGTAATCTTGACC
This sequence comes from Sequoia sempervirens, assembly GCA_007258455.2. Taxonomy (NCBI): domain Eukaryota; kingdom Viridiplantae; phylum Streptophyta; class Pinopsida; order Cupressales; family Cupressaceae; genus Sequoia; species Sequoia sempervirens. The sequence goes on from VDFB02049034.1 coordinate 25,377, forward strand.
CCCCAGCCCTCAATGGCCTCTATATTTTTGTTAAACTTTTTTGCACATGCGTCAACCAACTCTGGGCAAGGATGTACAACAGACAACATAAACTATGGTAGACCACTGTTCTAGAGCTGAAATGCAAAACCCTCTAATGGTTCATGCTCTAGTATCCTCTGAAACACACCCTCCCTAAGTTTTTTAGGGTTAGCCGATAACTGAGGGTCAAAAAAATTATCAGTGATGTCTTGCACCACCTCTCTTTGGATGCATTTATCAGGTTTGACCTTTCTATAGTGCTCAAAAGGCCGCTCTTCTACTTTTGGGGCATTGGCGAATGAGTTGCACCCAAAAACATTGGCATAAACAAGTCTTTTGTTTGAAACTATGACTTGTCTACCAGAGGTCGATGCTTTCGCCATGGCTATACAAGAAAGTTGTAGAGAGCTTCTCTAGCAATAATGACCACTTTCCTTTTGCTTCTTTGTAGAAATCTACTTTTGAGTGAAATTAATTCTCTCACTTGTACATGCAATTAATGCTACACCATTACCGTTGGTCCATTAAATGCTACCACTAAGGTGATACATGTGGATTGGAGATCTGTATCCCTCAGGAATGCCAAAAATGACATGAGAATGGAATTAGTACATTCCCTCTGCCATCCTTTTATCAAATAAACTCATTGCATCAAGAAGCATGATCTTCGCTATGTGAAACGTGTTGAGGTGATATAAGGTACTCTTGAAAGGATGTGCTCATTAATTTTTCATAGATTTAGCACGTTAATCCATGTATTTTCTCATTAGTAAGCTGGCTGGTTCTGATGATGGAAAGACCGCATCTTCGGCATTCGAATCACGAAACATTTTACTCCCGATCTTGATTTGTTTCCTCGAGCTAAACCAGTTAATTTCGCATGGTTTATCTACCCTTCGCCAATTTTTCCATTTAAAGATTTTTCCCAATGTTAAGCCAAAATGGGCCTTTCAGATTTGGACAGGTTAAAATAAATACTTTCTACTATCTCAGCCTAAGCATGCCTTTTACTGAAGCATTCATTCAAATATCGCCGTCCTCTTCCCGAGTTTAGCTATTTTTGCCATTATTTACATTCGCCATAATCCGGCAGCCGTAAGGAATTTCTAAGCTTAGGCACTCCCCATTAATCCCTCCATGGAGGGACTTGTAGCTAACTGCGAGGAGGGTCGTATTTGAATCAATCACGGTGGAAAATCGCGGCCTTTCGTTGGATTCGTGGGTGATCGACGGGACTTCGTAATGATGAAACCACCGCTCGAGCAGCCTGGCATTGCTTTCTTCGCGCCTGACCATTGCTGGGCTTTAGAATGATAAAGCGCGCGGTATTGAATACACTGGTGTTCCAACGCTTAAGCTATCAGAGGCTTCCCGAAGCCCAGGTAGTGCAAGTGGTTATCCTCGGCGTTGGTATACCAAGCACCATAGATTTTCGCAAGAATGTAGACTTTGGAATAGACATACCCTAGTTTCCCTTCATCTCTGACTTCCACACTATGGACATTGAGATGCACCACTTCTCGCCTACTCAGCCAGGCCCGCCCTCTGAAGTCTGGGGGAGTGGAGTATTCGGGGAACTCACCTAGAAGAAGTACTTTGACTTTCTGGTGCAGAGTCATAGTGAGTAGACCCTAGGTCTATGTTGTTTGGCCTACGTGCATCATGTGTTCATCCCCCTTTCTGCAACCTGAAGAAAAAGAAGAAGAAGAAGAACCTGATAACGATCCCTTTTTGCTTCGTCGATAATACCTAGAGGCTTTACTTTACTGTTTTTGCTCGTTGCCTCCCTTTTGCTTCCTTCTGCTCTACTACTCTTTTGGGTTTGCTCGAGAGAGCCTCATGTTTAAATCCGAGCCTCACGTCGTGCATTATATTTTAAATTTTTTTATGAATATAATATAATACAACTTTTCATTTCTTTATTGTTCTTCTCAGATGGCTTACTCTCAAAATTAGAACGCATTTACCAAAAAAAATTACATATGGTACATAACTATTAATTTTTTTAATGAACTACATATTTTAATGGAATAACTTCAGAAAAATACCATTCATTGGTATATCTAAAGCATTTCCCTCCATGTCTTCAATTTCATACACATTCTTTTCCTTGCATGAGCTAATTCAGAAGGGTTCTTTCCATAGCATTTCAAATTTTGTGTGTTGCCCTGGTTTTGCAATATGCTTGTCGTACTTTACCACTAAGATCCCTTCTTTTAATTATGGGTTAGAAGTCTTTTTGTCGAACTAGTGCTTCACTATTTTTTGGCAGTTTATCATGGAGTCATAGGCCTTTTCTCTATCTTCTTCTAGCTTGAGGAGCTCTACTAGCCATACTTCCATTCCGCTACTTTCCTCAATTTATAGGGCTTTCAGTAGTTGTAAGGCAGGGATCTCTATAGAGATAGGTAGCACTACCTCCTTTCCGTACACCAGTTCATAGGGGGAAGTCTTCATAGTTTTCTTGGTAGTAATCTTATCTTCCCATAGAGCAGCTCATAGATGTTTGTGCCAATCTGTTTGTTGTTTCGACCCAATACACTTGATTAACCTAATTAGGTTTTTGTTTGTTGATTATGCTAACCCATTCCCTTGTGGGTAGTAATTCAATGAAGTCTTGAGTAAAATCCCATGTTTGATAGAAAATTATGGCATTCCTGACCCTACAAAGGCTCAGGCATTATCAGATGCGATGGTCTTTGGCAGGCCAAATTTGGCTACTAGCTCTTCAAGGAAATTAACAATTTCCCCCTCTGTGGCATTTTTTAGGGCTACGGCCCCATCCACCTTGTGAAGTAGTCGGTCATCATGAGGATCCACTTATGTCTAGCACTGGAAATAGGATTTATCATTCTAATAAAATCCAAACCCCATTGAGCAAAGGGTTCCTCAGTTACAACCGGGCTCAAGGGTAGAGTTGCATTCTTTCTTTTTCCAACAAAATATTGGCACTGGGTACACTTTTGCACCAGATGATGTGCTTCAGAAAACATAGAGGGCCAATAATATCCTACTCGCAATATTTTTGAGGCAGTATTCTTGGCAAAGAAGTGCCCATGCTTTGGACTGTGATGGAATTCATTGAGAACTCTTTCCACATGTAGCTTGTTGAGACATCGGAGTAGTACACCATCATAATTTCTCTTAAATAGTATACCCTCAATTAATACATACCTGGTGCCTTGTAGTTGGTATTATCTCCTTTTATGAAGTGGAAGACTGGTTGGGTAATACCCCTTTTGCATAAATTGTGTCTGATCAACCAACCAAGACTCTTCAGACTCGAATTGGTTCGAGTAGACTTGATGGGTCTCATTGTTTGCTTTGGATTTGTTTCCTGTGCAATGTACTCACACAGACCTCTCCCCTGAGCTAGCTTGGTTGGTATAATATCCACATCATATTCTAGGATTTTGGTTATCCAACTTACCCTTTTTCTATTATTTCTCCTTATGTGATGTATTCCCACACACTAAGATGAGCTACAATAATAGTGATCTTGTTGGATGACACTAGGTGTCAGAATTTCTTTTAACTTCTGACAATGGCAAAGGCTTGTTTCTCTACAAAATTATACCTAGCTTCGTAATCTTTCAAGGTCCTTGAATGAAATGTGATAGGATGCTCTCCATTGTCTTCATTACACTTCTGAGTGAGCACAAAAGCTATACTCTGTTGGCCATTGTACACATAGAGTAGAAAGTCTTTGGAAAAATCCGGATTAACCAAGACTGGGGCTTCAGAGAGGGCTCTCTTTAGCTACGCAAAAGATACTTTGCCTTTCGAAGTCCATTTGAAAAGTAGGTTCATCTTAAGCATCAAGGTGATGGGTCTCACAATGCTTGCGAAATCTTATATGAATCTACTAAAACAATTAATCTTCCCTAGAAAATATTGTAGTCCCTTTTGGTTTACCAGCTAGGATAATTCCATTATAGATCTAACCCTTTAGGGGTCTATTGCTATTCCCTCCTTCGATACTACAAAGCCAAGGAGCTTACCCTAAGGTACTCCAAAGACATATTTTTTGGGATTCAAAGAAATCTCGAAATGTTGGCATTTCTAGAAAACCTTTTCTAGATGATCGAAATGATCATCTTTTGATTCAAAATGACTGTTAGGTCATCCAAATATATGAGGATAATCTGGTTGATCAATCCTTCAAAAGTAATATCCATTGCTCGTTGAAAAGTTGCACCAACATTGGAAAGTCTGAACGACATCTTTGAATATGCAAATTTTCCCCACTTAGTGGTAAACATTGTTTTATGTTGGTCAGATTCCTTCGTATAGACTTGATTATACCCTAAGAAATCATCTAGCAAAGAAAACATCTCTGATCTAGCCACGGTCTACAAGATTTGCTCCATCAGTGGAAAAGGGTAATGGTCTTTTAATGAGGCTTTATTCAAGTCTCAAAAATTAACACAAAGCTGGATATCACCATTCTTTTTTCAAACTAGAACCAAATTCAATACCTAGGTAGAATGTTTGGTAGGATATATGATCTTTGATTTAACTAGCTTGGTGAGCTCATCTGCCATTAGTGCTTTGACCTTGAGGTTGGTTGGCCTTTGCTTCTATGAGATGGGCTTGGATCCTTCCGCTAGATCAATGACATGTTGAATTATGCTTAGGTCATATCCTCTAAGATCATCATAGGTCCAGGCGATAACCCCATCATACTTGAAACATATGTCCTTCAGTCTTTTCTTGTCCTTGTGAGGAACTTCCCTTTCGAATTTCAACGTTCTACCACTTTCGACATCAAGCTCTTCATAATCCCTTGCATCCACAATAAATATTTTCTAGCCATTCCTTGCATCTTCACAATCAAATAGATTTTCAAGAGAAATTAAACCTTGGGGAAGCTTGTTCCCTTTCAATTGGGTGATTTGATCTTCAGGAAATCCTGTCCCTGGTGGTGAATAGTTGGAAGTTGT
>VDFB02049035.1:0-21496 GCA_007258455.2 Sequoia sempervirens
ACTACTCACAATATGGGTTGTTTTGGTTGTTGTATGAACTCAAGGGGGGAAAATGTTGTGTATCTAAATATCCATTCTTCCAAAATAATCCCTACATGAGCATTTGCAATAAATTATCTTCACACACACAATCAAAAAAAAAAAAACTTCATGGCCAAGTCCAACAACTTGAGTCAACAAACTTAAGAAAACATTAAAATAATGATTATCCACTTTAGAAAACTCAATCATTGTTAAATGGCATACTCTAATAGACTAATTAACATCTAAACTATGCAAAAAAAAATTAATAGGAGAGTTGTGACTAGCCATACTAAATTGGCCTCTCTTCCTCAAGTTGAGATGACTCTTTTCCTTTATTTGCTTGCAACTAGGTGCCAAAGTTTTCTTTGGTATTAACTTATGGATTTTTAATGAGCCTCCATTACTTTTGGTTTTTATAGAAGTTATAACAACCCCTTCCAATATAAAACAAGAGCATGTTAATATAAGAGACACGGCTATATAATTCATAGACTATAAATAACTTGTCCAAAGCAAACTCTATAGCTAACTCAAATATTTTCCAAACTTCAATTTTCCATCCTAAAATCCTAAGTATTTTTGTTGGCAATGCCAATAGGGGATTTTATTTGTTTAGATACAATTTTTTGAGGATCATGATTCTCATTAATTGCAATATCTAAAGAGTTGATTATGTCTTGAGAAATATAATTAGAGAGTGTATCACATCCCATCCCAACTGAACTTGATAATTGAGTTCCATCTTAGCACATAAAATGCTACCTAGAAAAAATCCACATGTTTATCATATTGCATATAAAGATACCATCTCATCAACTATACATGTTATGTTCCTCATTAGTGTGATACATAGAAGCAATTTAAAAAACAACAAGAAATATCACTATGCACACAAATATGTAGAAACTATATATTGATTAAGAAATGTAGTCTGCGAGGGCACCCTGGAGAGCGTGCATTGTAGCAACTAGGCAAATTTGTTAGCCTAGGATGAAATTTTGTGGTTTTAATGCTTTAAGGTCATGTTGACCATTTAGTTTTGAGTTAGAGGTGTTAGAACATGTTAGGAGTAAGGTTGATCAGTAGCTCATGGTAGAATGGAAGAGTTTAGCAACTTGTCTCCACTAGGATTCACTAGGAATTGGAAATAAAGCCCAAAATGTTGCATTTGTGCAATTTTGGCCTAATGTGGTGGTTATGTCCAACCAAGGGGAGAAGTAACCATTTTTTGAACCTTTATAAGGAGGACCTCAACTTGGAATTGAGGTTGGAATCATTGGAGTTTGCAATTAGTTTGAAATAAAGAAAACAATGATATTTTGTGTGTGCATTTCCTGTTTTGTTCCTGTTTTTGAATTAGTAGATTAATGGCTTGATCATGGAAATTTGTATAGCTTAGAATGTAGTGAGATTTTCTTCAAGCATTGTTTGGTACAATAGATAGTAGGTTATCCACTTCCAAGATTTCTTGTAAATACTTTGTTCTTTCTTCAATTGTTGTTTTGAGTGGTAAACTATGAAAAAATGGGGTTTTAGCTCACATTACCATTGTATCCAGAGTATGGGCTAGTGGGAAATGTGGCTAGGCTCCATGTCTATAAATAGGTTAGGGTTAGGAGTCTGTAGGAGTCAAAGTATCATGGAGAAAGTTCTTTCCTAGGCGAGCTTGACAGTGCCCGGTTAGGAAAGACAGTGAAACAAGCACTAAAGTTGCAGGGGTGTCAATCCCCTGGCAAACCTAGGTGTGTGGTGGATGCAGGAAGCCTTACAAAGGCTTGGAATGAAGGAAGTGGTTTCACCAATCCATTTGGTGATTGAAATAAGCTGACAGTTCGCTGTGTGGTCAGGAAATGGCCTAAAAAAGCCCTAATTCTTGAAAAGTGAGGATTACGCCTGTGTACGGACAGTGAAGGTCTATAACCTCAAAAATATTTGAGAGGTAGGAAAAATAACTAGGATCCCCAAAGGAAGTTTGGAATGTTCTTTAGAAATATTGGAGATTAAGCCACTTTTCTCGGGTTAGGAGGCCTAATTGGGGCTCAAGGGCTAGTAGCCTTTTAAACCCTAGAAGAGGGTTTGGTGAGAGGGATGGAGAATTGGAGATTGGTGGATGATCAAGAACCCTAAGGGGATGGTCTTGAAGCCATGGGAGACATCACACACCCCTGCATCGAATTAGTGAAGGTTGGAAATTTAGCTAGCCTTTAGGAAGATTAAGGGCTAAGGAAAGAATGGCAGAGAGAGCACCAAGATTGGCTTGGTAAGGGAAATGGAGATGATAGTAGGGTTGGCAAGGAGAACCAGGGGTGCCTAACAAGCATTAGGGCCTATAGGTTAAGGTGGTGAAGTGACATCAAAGGGTTCCACAGGTGAGACCAGGCATGGAAGCAGTGAGTGTTCAATAGCCACCCTATCAAAATGTCTCACACATTTGGAAATGATACAAGGAAATAAAAATAAAATAATGATAATTTTATAAGTAGTTTTGTGGAAAGTGGTATCTTTGGCTATCACTTGCCTTCTTTCTTTCTTATGAGCAAGTTCCTAATGTAGGGGTAGCTACCTTCCATTCTATCAAAATAAAAATCACATGTAGCTTTGGTAGGTAAGAAATATCTACACATATTAGTTTCCATTATGTTTTACATACAAGAGACCCTCCTTTAGTTCCTATAGCCTCTCCTTCTATTGGGAAGACAATAGATCTAGTTTATCTACTCAAAATTTCTTGAAGTCCTCCAAATTGCTTTTGTAGACCCCATATAAAAATAAATACAAATATCTCTAGAGTTTTATATTATTTTTTTACTATTGTTTAGTTGAAAACACCTCCAATGTCATGCCTAACTTGTTAGGAAAATGAAAGTGTCTCAACCTTTGTTTTTCCATAGCATTGATTATTTAAATACTTAATGATGATAAACTTCCCATGTTGTCTTGTGAAGTTATAACTTGCAGTCTCTATTTTTGAGGAGTCAACTAGGAAGTTACCATTTATAGGTGGAGTTGTGTATGAAGGCATTTTCTATTTTTGTGTTGATTTTACATGGAATGTGAGTTTTTGAGGTGCAGTTATTATTTTGCAGGTGTAGGTTTTGCATGTGCATGTTTAGTGACAATTGAAAGTTGCAATGTTGCATGTGGTGACAATTGGAAACTTACCATTATGTATGTGTAGTTGTTTTGGTGTTTTCCATGTTGCATCTTCAGCCTTTGGCATTCAATTTAGAAATGTCTTATTTATGCATTATAAGCTCCTATATATTGAGTACTTGTGTTTTGGAGTTATATTCAATGTTGTTGTGAGATACCGTTATGCTGTCAGATTGACTCTAGAATTGTAACATAGACAAAATCCTGTAAAGGCTTCCACTACAAGTGTATTTTAACCATTTGTTTTATAGATACTACATTGTTCAAGATTTTGGTCTGGGGTTTTTCTCTCAATAGGGTTTTCCCTACGTATATTTGGCGTTATGTGTTTTTGTTGTATCTCTGATGCTATTTGTGTTACCTATTGTGTGTGTCTTCTTTGTTGTAATTGAATAAGGGTTTGAAAATGTAGAAATTTGCACATTCTCTCCTCTGATAGATTGGTGTAGGAAGCTTTTTTGCGTACTTGGCTTCCTTTTAGTTGGTATCAAAGCCTAATCACCTATGTTTTCTATTGTGGGTTAAAGGGTTTTTTGTATTAATCTTATTTTGAGTGGGAGCATGTTGTAGAAATTATTTGTTGACCCTATTGTATGAAGGAGATAACTTAGATTTGAGATAGATAAATTTAACGAAGATAACTTTGAGTCGTGGAAGCACAAGATGGAAGACATACTTGTAGACCACAATTTGTGGATAGCTATTTCTGGAACTATGCCAATGGGCATGCAACAAGAAGATTGGGATATAATGGATCAAAAGGTTGAGGGTTTGATAAGACTCTGTTGAGCTGATTCAATCCTCCTAAATGTTCATGAAGAGAAGACCGTTGTACTTCTTTGGAACAATCTTGCCTAGATTTATCAGGCTAAATCCTTGGTAAGTAAGTTGTTCTTGTGAAAAGAGATGCATTCTCTACAGATAGAGGAAGGAGGATATATCACAAATAATTTGAATGCATTCAACATGCTTGTTGCCTATTTGAACTCTATTGGTGTGAAAATGGAGGAGGAGGATCGTTGCATGAATTTGTTGTGCTCACTGTCAGATTCTTGAGACCTTGTCATGGCCATTGGAAGTACCACTACCACCTTTAAGATGGATAAAGTGGTTACGTCATTGTTATTTGAAGAGATGTAGAGAAAAACTTTTGAAATAGCTATGGAGACTCTGGCGGTTCAAGGAAACAAAATAAAAAGACAAAAAAAGAACATGAAGCAAGAAAAGTCAGAATCCAAATCCTGTAGGAGATCTAAGTCTCCTAGTAAGACCAAGGAAAAATGTTGGAATTGCAAAAAATTTGGTCACTTCTGCAAAGATTGTGAGGATAAAAAGAAGAAAAAGAAGGATTTCTTTGATTTTGAATTTGACAAGTCCTCTCAAGATGATGTAGATGCTTTTGTCACTACCTTGGAAAAACATGCATTGCAAGATGTTTGGATGATAGACTATGGTGCTTCTTTCCACATGACTTCACATCAAGATTGGTTCTTTAAGTATGAAAGTTATGATGGTGGGAAGGTGTACCTAGGTGATGATTCTTGCCTAAAAATTGTTGGTCGCAGAAGATTCAAGATAAGATTCCTAGATGGTAGAGTGAAGGGGATCGATGGTGTCCTGCATATCCATAGTTTGGTACGAAACCTTCTTTTTGTAAGTAGGTTGAATGATGTTGGTGTGTAGGTTGTCTTCTCGAATGAAGGATGCAAGATGACAAGAGGAGCTATGGTGCTTGCTAAGGGTGTTCAAATATCAAATCTGTTTCAACTAGATGCATGCATAGTTTGGTGCAATATTTCTTTTGTGGAAAAGAAGTAAAGAACTTCTAAGTCACTATCCTCACTATTGGAACCAACAACAAAGAAGAAAGTTGCATCCACTTCCGATGGTCGTGCTTTCTGGGTAATCAAGGGTGCTCATGCTTTGGAGATGAAGTTACTTGTTGAGAAGATAATTCTTTAGCACCAAAGACTTGGTCACATTGGTGAAAAGGGTTTGAGAACCCTGAAAAATAAATTCCTTGTTGAGAGGCTTGATTATTGTAATCTTGAGTTTGCTTTTTACGAACATTGTGTTTGTGGAAAGAAAAACCATGTTTAGTTTTTCACATTTCCCGCAAATCTTATGAGGTTTTGGATTATGTGCATTTTGATGTTTTCGGTCCTATAAATGTTCCTTCATTATCAAAATATGTATATTTTGCTTCTTTCATAGATGATTACAGTAGGACATTTGTTTATTTTCTCAGAAGTAAAGTTGAAGTCTTCAATCGGTTTAAGGAGTTTAAGGCCTTGGTAGAAAATCAAACTAGTAGGAAGATTAAGTGTTTGAGGATTGACAATGGTGGTAAGTTTTGTTCTACATATTTTGATAAGTTATGTAAAGAACATGGGAAATTGAAAGGCATAAGACAACTCCATATACCCCTCAACAAAATGGAGTTGCAGAGAGAATGAGCATGATGTTAATGGAGAGGGCTAGGAGTATGCTAAGTGGAGCTGGCCTTGAACAAATTTTTTGGGTTGAAGCTATTGCCACTATGTGCTATCTAGTTAACTGATCTCCTACAACAACTCTTGTTGAGAAGACACCTATGGAGGTGTGGTCGGGCAAGAAGTCCTCATTGAGACATGTTTGTGTATTTGGTTGCAAGGCATATGCTCATGTGCCAAGGGAGAAAAGGTTGAAGTTGGAAAACAAGGCTGTCAAGTGTATCTTCATCGGATATGGTATTGGTGTGAAAGGGTACAAGCTTTGGGATTTAGTGGCCGAAAAGGTTCTCTATAGTAGAAGTGTTATCTTTAGAGAGATGAAACCTTCTTCCACTATTTTGTAGCCTACAAAAGAACAAAAGAAAGAAGATGAGGTTCAACTTCCTCTAGACCCTAATAAAGTTGAACTTGAAGCCCAAAATGGACCTGATGATGAGGAGAGATTGAGAAGCTCTGAAAGTTTTGAAGAAGAAGAAGAAGAACCTCAACCTCAACAATTAAGGAGGTCTATAAGAGATATGTTACAACTTGATAGGTTTGGTTATTCACTTGAAAGGTTTAGTTATCCATTGTTGGATTCAAATTGTATTTTTTCTTTAATTGCTAACACTGATGAGCTAAAGATTATGTGAGAGGCTATGGGTATGAGTGATGCAAATTTTTGGATGAAAGCCATGGATGAGGAGATGGCTGCATTGGAGAAAAATGATACATGGTATTTGGTACCCTTGCTTGAAGGATGCAAACCTATTGGTTGTAAATGGGTGTTCAAGAAGAAATTTGGTCTTGATGGTAGTGTTGAGAAGCATAAAGCAAGGTTGGTCACAAAGGGTTATTCGCAAGTGGAGGGAATAGATTATGGAGAGATATTCTCTCCTATTACAAAGCTAGCATCTATTCAGTTCCTATTATCACTAACAACAACATATGATTTAGAAGTGGAGTAGATGGATGTGAAAACAACTTTCCTTTATGGTGACTTGGAGGAAGAAATCTATATGTCACAGCCTGAACAGTACGTGGTTAAAGGTAAAGAAATTATGGTATGCAAGTTGAAAAGGTCTATGTATGGTCTTAAGCAATCTCATAGGATGTGGTACCAAAATTTTGATACCTCTGTGTTGAGTTTGAGATTTTTGAGATCTATATCTGATCATTGTGTTTACTACAAAATTGTTAATGATCATTTTCTCATCATTACATTGTATGTAGATGATATGTTGTTTTTTGGGAAAGATAAGAGTTTGATTTTAGATTTGAAGTCCTAGTTGTCATCACAATTTAAAATGAAGGATTTAGGCATAGCTTGGTATATCTTAGGGATGGAGATCATAAGAGATAGAGCTAAAAAAAATCTTTGGTTAAGCTAGAGTAAGTATGTGAATGCAGTGTTGGAGAGATTCAACATAACAACTTGTAGATAGTTGTTCCTGTGTTGCAAGGGATAAAGCTTTATGTGGAAGATTGTCCAAAGTATCATTATGAGATGGAGGACGTGACCAAAGTACCCTAGATGCTAGTGTTGTAGGCAGTTTGATGTATGTTATGGTCTATATGAGGCCAGACATTGCCCAAGCAGTGGGAGTCTTAAGTCATTTTATGGCTAATCCTGGACGAGTGCATTGGGATGCAGTTAAGAGGGTTTTCAAATACTTGTAGAGTACTTCCAAGTATGACCTATATTTTCATGGTTATCCTATTGTGTCATGTCCCCTTCTCAGTGACATCTCTCGGAGCACAAGATTGGCCTATCATACGACCATTGTAGGCTAATGGACTGGATAGAGGGTCATTTTGGGAGCTTGGCTCAGCTTCAGTTGGCGAAGTTTGATCAGTAGGCTTTCGTTTGGGCTCGATCGGAGACTTCTTGCAGAAGTTGCTATTTTTAGCAGTTCTTGGCAGGCAGCGTGGGACCCCTGCTATTTTTAGCAATATGGTTTTGGCAGTGTTCAGAATCACTTCAGTGTTCGTTAGCTTCAGACGGATCAGTCATCGGATGAGTAACGAGGGAGATATTAATATTTAATTATATTAATTAAATATTAATTATTTGATGATTATAATATAAAGTTATAATATTAAATTATAACTTAAGTGATTATTCTTGAGGGGGTCGCCATCATCAGAAGGGGCCAAATTGATCATTATAAATTATTATAAAATATTTGGCTGAGACTATGGAGAAATTAAAAGATTAAAAGTTGAATATTTTATTAAAACCCTATTATTGAGGAAATCGCACTTTTGAGAGATATAGTGCATTTGCATTGGGTTTTGTGCCATTATGATGATTATTGATTTTGAGATTGATCAACTTTGATCTGAGCAAGAGACTTTAGGGTTTCAAGTTCGAATTCCTTGGGGAACGAGCCATCTCCATCGGAAGCAATTCAGAGGGTGTGAAATAACACTTGATTTATTGCCAGCAGAGGTTTCTTCAACCAGAGGAAATCATTGAGCTTCAGGGATTATTTATTTACAGAGTTTCAGAGAAGTTTATTCCTTCAGAAGACAACTTGCATTCTAGGCGCATATATCCTTCATATCCAGAGATTCCAGAGGAGCCGTACTTGGTTACTTGCTGCTGTCATTGCAGATAGTACCATTACATACTTGGCATTGTAATGTGAGGGGCGTCTTTTGTTTCGAACTGCGCCTTACTTATTGGTCTTTGACTTCTTTCCTGGAGGCGCCTACATCCTTGGATCAGTGTGCAAGCTTTGGAGAGTGGGAGAAGCTGAGATTAGTGAAGCCGTACCATCATCTGGAGATTATTTATTGCTGCTACAGAAATCAGGTTTTTCATAAATATCATTCTTTTTCACTTGCATGCAACTAAATTATCTATTGTGTAATCAATGCGGAAAAGTTAATAAAAGTCGACATAGTATTGGCATTACATTACTTGTAGTTTTTTAGAGTTAAATGATTTTTAAGTGGGTGGCTTCAAGCACTTGCAAAAATCGCAATTTCCTTGTATTACACAAAAAAACTCAAAAACAAGCAAAAAACCAAAATCCTTCAAAAAATTCAGAAAAAATGATCAGATCCGGAGAATAGGGGAAACTAGGGTTTATACAGTGGTATCAGAGCTAAATCCTGCCATCCTGAGGGTTTAGCCATCATATGCAGCCAGAGGAGTTTGATACATACAGGTACTGTACTCGCAGACGTGCCTTGATTGAAAGGCAACGCAGTTTGAGCAGGCAGCCAGAAAACATGGCTGACAGGAATGACAGGGCTGAGAGAATAGATATACCGGGACAAAGTTCACAAAATAACGGTCGAGGATGATCACGAGTCTTACATGCACTCGAGAGATCTTAAATGCGGGACTCTTGACGTTACGATGATGTATTACTAGCAATTAGCGGTGGCGGCTGCAGTTGGTACTTCGAGGAGGCCGTCACCACATCATGGCTGACCGAAGGTGATGTGGTCACGAAGAGCTCCTAGGACAGTGTCACGGACAGCAGATAGGCCTACTAGACCTACTTTCACGAGACAGGAGCCTGATGAGGCTATACCAGGTGAGGAGCAGGATGATTTGTTCGCTGATACTCTTATGGCAGCGAACGAGGAATGGGAGTTGGTACCCTGCGGTTAGAAGGATCACTTTTGGTTGTTTTTGTACATAGGCGGAAGCACCCACAGTCGACGAGTTGGAGACCTAGACACCAGAACAATGATTTGAAACATGCAACAAACAGGCTTAATCTGGTGATGTTCGATGGTAGTGGTAAGATGACAGCCCAAGCTTGGATTAGCAAGCTTGATACATTCCTCACTTTGCGTCCGATGGCTGAGAGAGACGCTATTAGATACGCTACACTGCACCTCGAGGGAGTGGCTTACGACTGGTGGCACCATGGTATGGTGACTTTACAGCATGACAGGATCACTACATACCAGGAGTTCGTGGATAGATTGGTTGAGAGGTTTGATAGGAAGGATCCGGAAACCTACTTCAGAGACTTGGCACAATTGAGGCAGAGTGGCAGTCTAGAGACTTATATCGGTGACTTTCAGAGGCTATCCGTCATGGTTCCGAACATATCAGAGAGGCGATTGGTAGTACTCTTAATGGAGGGCTTGACAGAGCCATTACGAGGTTGGATCAAGGCCTTTGATCCTCCTTCGTTACAGGAGGCGATGAAGAAAGCTCGGAGTATGGAGTTAGCAGCACCTTCCAGCAGATTTAACTCCAGAGGTTCTTCATCATTCAGGGATAACAAGGGCTTTAACAGAAATAAGGACAAATTTGATTTTAACAAAGAAAAACCAGACTTTAAAAATGATTCGAAGGGTAAATCAGCAGCTCCACCTTTGGATCGTGAGGCCCTTAATGACCTACGCAGGAAGAAGCTTTGCTTCTATTGCAAAGGACCATATGATGCCAGTCACGATTGTCCTCTAAGACCTAAGGGCAAGGCAAATCATGTGATGTGGGCGTACTATGAGGACTCCGAATCAGAAAATTCTGAACAACAAGAGCATTCCGATGATTCAGAGTCAGAGGCTCCAGAGCCTAGAGCAGAGACAGAGCTTGAGCTTCAGATACAGGAGGCCCGTTTATCTAGCATCCAACAGGAGGGTTCTTTCTGGATTCGTGGTGTGTTAGTAGGACAGAGGGTCATTACCCTATTGGATACAGGAGCCACGCATAATTTCATAGATGCGAGATTCGTTGAGAAACGTGGACTCATCACTGAAGAGTTCGAGGGCATCAGAGTCAAAGTGGCAGATGGATACACTTTGATATGCGAACGCATGATAAAGGATCTCCCTTTACGCTTGAACAATTATGAGTTCAAGGCAGATTATTACGTTGTTAATATGGGGGACATTGATTTGGTCTTGGGAATGAAGTGGTTACATTCATTGGAGGAGGTCACACTTCGTCTCAAGGACATGGAGATCCATTTTGATGTCGACGGGAAGACTCACATACTTAAAGCAATTCGGGACAGCGACCTCAAAATAATTTCTTTTCGCCGGATGGAGCGGCTCATGCATCATGACATGGTAGAGTGGGCTGCCGAGTGTCATTTAGCACCTATACAGGAGAGACAAAAAAAGACCGAATATCATCCGGACATTCAGAAGTTGAGAATCAAGCATGACAAGGTGTTCAGTGATATTCCGCCAGGTAGACCTCCAGACAGAGGCATAGAGCACATTATTGAGCTCAAGGAGGGTACGAAGCCCGTTATGATAACTCCTTACAGGCATCCTAAGAGATTAAAGGATGAGATAGAGAAGACAATAAAGGAGTTACTTGCTATGGGTCACATTCGACCAAGCAAATCACCGTTCGCTTCTTCGGTTGTTTTGGTGAAGAAGAAGGATGGAACATTACGTATGTGCATTGATTACAGGGTTCTGAATAAGAGGACAATCAAGAATAGATACCTGATACCGAGGATTGACGAGCTTATTGATGAGCTCCATGGGGCATGTTACTTTACTAAGATTGATTTACGGTCGGGATATCATCAGATCAGAGTCTGAGAGAAGGACATAGAGAAGATGACATTCAGATGCCATTGTGGGAACTTTAAGTTCGTAGTGATGCCATTTGGGCTCACTAATGCACCGGCTACATTTCAGTCCACGATGAACCGGGTTTTTCATTCACAGCTGAGGAGGTTCGTCTTGGTCTTCTTTGATGATATCCTCATATACAGCAGGACATGGCAGGAGCACTTAGCTCATTTGAAGACAGTGTTGAGTATCTTGGAGAGGGAGTCCTTGTACGCCAAGGAATCCAAGTGCGACTTGGGAATGACCGAATTGCTTTATCTAGGTCATATTATCAGTGCAGATGGAGTGCGGATGGATCCTGAGAAGATCCGCGCCATTATTGATTGGCCTACACCAGCAAACCTGACACAGTTGAGAGGGTTTCTCGGTTTATGTGGATTCTACCGCAGATTCGTGAATGGTTATTCACGACATGTAGCTCCGATGACAGATTTGATGAAGAAGGGGGCATTTGTTTGGACTTGAGGCAGGAGGTTTATGAAGTTCAAGGTTGATACATACATTTTAGCACTTCTTGAGCTTCTGGCTGGTTTTGAGCTTCAATGTGATGCATCAGGTGAGGGCATTGGTGCGGTGCTTATGCAGGACAAGCACCCGATTGTATACGAGAGCCGCAAACTCAGAGGACCCGAGAGATTATATAACATTTATGATAAGGAGATGCTCGCAATTATGCATGCCTTAGCAAAATTCAGGCAGTATCTTGTTGGCAGCAAATTCTGCATTAAAACTGATCACAATAGCTTGAGACACTTTTTAGGGCAGCGAGATCTCAATGATAGGCAGCAGAAGTGGGTCAGTAAGTTGCAGGCTTATGACTTTGATATCTCATATATCAAAGGTACACAGAATGTAGTGGCTGATGCACTCTCACGTAGACCCTATTTGAGCACTATGGTTCATATCTCAGAGGATTGGAGGCATATGATAGTGGCAGAGTATGCCAAGGATAGTTGGGCCTCTAACATTGTTGAGGGATCAGCAGTTGATACCAGGTATACACTTGTAAATGACTTGATCATTTACAAGAACAGGATATTTTTGATTCCAGGGTCAGAGGTGAAGAACATTGTTATGAGGGCCTTTCATGACATGCCTACAGCAGGACATCCCGGATACTTCAAAACTTACAGGCAGATACGGGAGAGGTTCACATTGGAAGGACTCAAGGGAGATGTTCTTCAGTATGTGCGTGAGTGCGCTGTTTGTCAGCAGAACAAGTAGGAGAACACGTACCCGGCAGGTTTGTTACAGCCACTTCCGATTCCTAACAGGAAGTGGGAATGCCTATCGATGGACTTTATTACGGGCTTGCCTAAAGCCCAAGGGCGTGATTGCATATATGTAGTTGTGGATCGGCTTACAAAGTATGCCCATTTCTTTTCGATCACCACGACTTACACAGCTATGCAGGTAGCAGAGGTATTCTTTCGCGAGGTATTCAGACTTCATGGGTTGCCTCGGAGCATTGTGAGCGATAGAGATAGTCGGTTCCTGAGTAACTTCTGGCAGGAGGTTTTCAGACTTTGTGGGACCGAGCTCACTCCGAGCACAAGTTATCATCCACAGACAGATGGGCAGACAGAGATAGTAAATAAGTGGGTGGAAGGGTACCTCAGGAACTATATAGCAGGGCAGCAGAAGGCGTGGGTCAAATGGATACATTTGTGTGAGTATTGTTATAACTCGACATTCCATATGACCATTCAGATGTCACCTTTCATGGCGTTATACGGGTATGAGGCGCCGAGTTTCCTTGATTTGCTACTGAGCGACAGTAGAGTGCCGAGTGCAGGAGGTTGGTTGCAGGAGAGTCAGGACACTATGAGGGCTCTCAAGGAAAATATAGCCAAGGCACAAAATCAGCAGAAACAGTATGCGGATCAGAAGAGGACGGAGAGGCATTTCGAGGTTGGTGACATGGTTTACCTCATGCTGCAGCCCTACCGTCAATCCACTCTTGGGAAGAGTGGGTCGGAGAAGCTTAAGCCACGTTATTACGGTCCTTTTAGGATCCTGAGGAGAGTTGGTGAGGTGGCTTACGAGCTTGAGCTTCCAGCAGAGAGCAGGGTACACAATGTATTTCATGTATCACGCCTCAAGAAGGCGTTGGGTCATCGTGTGGTACCGTCTGCAGTTCTACCTCCCTTAGATGATGAGAAGAGTTGATTTAGTACTGAGTCCATCACAGGTCGAGGGAGGCGGCAGTTGCGTGGGAGGACTGTCGAGGAATGCTCTGGTGAAATGGAGAGATTTGCACAGTGGGGATGCGACATGGGAGGCGGAGGAGATTACAGCATCGGCATTGGGGTGCTTGAGGACAAGCAATTCGGGAGAAATGATTTATCATGTCCCCTTCAGTGACATCTCTCGGGCAGAGTTGGCCTATCATCGACCTTGTAGGCTAATGGGCTGGATAGAGGTCATTTTGGGGAGCTTGGCTCGGCCCGGTTAAGCGGTTTGATCAGTAGGCTTTCGGCTGGGCTCGTCCGAGACTTGAAGTTGCTATTTTTAAGCGGTTCCTGGTAGGCGTGGACCCCTATTTTAGCGGTATGGCTTTAGCGTGTTGATACTTGATGTTCGTCAGCTTCAGACGGATCAGTCATCGGATGAGTAATGAGGGAGATATTAATATTTAATTATATTAATTAAATATTAATTATTTGATGATTATAATATAAAGTTATAATATTAAATTATAATTTAAGTGATTATTCTTGAGGGGGTCGCCATCATCAGAAGGGGCCAAATTGATCATTATAAATTATTATAAAATATTTGGCTGAGACTATGGAGAAATTAAAAGATTAAAAGTTGAATATTTTATTAAAACCCTATTATTGAGGAAATCACACTTTTGAGAGATATAGTGCTTTTGCATTGGGTTTTGTGCCATTATGATGATTATTGATTTGAGATTGAGCAACTTTGATCTGAGCAAGAGACTTTAGGGTTTCAAGTTCGAATTCCTTGGGGAACAAGCCATCTCCATCGGAAGCAATTCAGAGGGTGTGAAATAACACTTGATTTATTGCCAACAGAGGTTTCTTCAGCCAGAGGAAATCATTGAGCTTCAGGGATTATTTATTTACAGAGTTTCAGAGAAGTTTATTCTTTTAGAAGACAACTTGCATTCTAGGCGCATATATCCTCCATATCAGAGATTCCAGAGGAGCCGTACTTTGTTGTTTGCTGCTGTCATTTACCAGGACATACCATTCTGTACTTGGTCGTACCATATCAGCAGGGACATCTTTTTGTTTCCAGAGCACATGCCTTACTTATTGGTCTTTTGACTTCTTTCCTGGAGGCGCCTACATCCTTGGATCAGTGTGCAAGCTTTGGAGAGTGGGAGAAGCTGAGATTAGTGAAGCCGTACCATCATCTGGAGATTATTTATTGCTGCTACAGAAATCAGGTTTTTTCATAAATATCATTCTTATTCACTTGCATGCAACTGGGTATCTATTGTAATCAATCTGAAAGATTAATAAAAGGTCCAGCATGAGTATTGGCATTAAATTCTGTAGTTTTTAGAGTTAAATGATTTTTAGTGAATTTATTTCAAGCACTTGCAAAAATCGCAATTTCCTTGTATTGCACAAAAAAACTCAAAAACAAGCAAAAAAATCAAAATCCTTCAAAAAATTCAGAAAAACGATCAGATCCGGAGAATATGGGAATCTAGGGTTTCTACATATTGGACCTCAACATTCAATTTATATTCGCGGGTTTGTGGATTCTGATTGGGCAAGAGATATTGACAGTAGAATATCCACCAATGGATATGTATTCATGATGTTTGGTGGTGCCATTAGTTGGACGAGTAAGCGACAAGCTGTAGTTACTTTGTTCACAACAAAAGCAAAGTACATGGTAACTACTCATGCTTGTAAGGAAGCCATTTAACTTAAGCGTTTGTGTTCAAATGTTGGGCTTCATGCTGGATAGATCACTATCTGTTGTGACAATCAATTGCCATTTTCTTGGCAAAGAATCCTACTTTCTCTGCCAAAATAAAGCACATTGATGTTTAATTTCATTTTGTTCATGATATGGTGGAAGATGGAAAGGTGAAGTTGGAGAAGGTTGACACCTTGATAAATATTGCAGATGCATTGACAAAGCTAGTGAGCACATAGAAGTTCAAATGGTGTTCGAAGTCTATGGGCCTCACAACCTCTAGCAGTTAATCCTGTTACTTCCATTGACTCTTCAAAGGTTTTTGATTCTAAGTGGGATAATGTTAGGAAAATGAAGGTGTCCCAACCTTTGTTTTTTCATAGCATTGATTATTTAAATATTTAATGATGATAAACTTCCCATGTTGTCTTGTGAAGATATAACCTGCGGTTTCTATTTTCAAGGAGGAGTCAATTGGGAAGTTACTATTTACAAGTGGAGTTCTGCATAAAGGCATTTTCTATTTCCATGTTGGGTTTACATAGAATGTGAGTTTTCAAGGTGCAATTATTATTTGGCCAGGTGCAGGTTTAGTGATAATTGCCAGTTGCAATGTTGCATGTAGTGACAATTGGAAACTTACTGTTATGCATGTGTAGTGGCTTTGGAATTTTCCATGTTGCATCTTTAACCTTTGGAATTCATTTTAGAAATATCTAATTTATGCATTGTAAACTCCTATATATTGAACACTTGCATTTTGGAGTTGTATGATGTTGTTGTGAGATACCGTTATGCTATTGGATTGACTCCAAAATTGTAACACAGTCAAACTCTTGTAAATTATTGCATTGAAAGTGTATTGTAACCGTTTGTTTTACAAATAATACATTGTTTAGGCTTTTGGAGTGTGGGGTTTTTCTCCCGAAAGGGGTACATATTTGGTGATATGTGTTTTTGTTGTATCTTTGATGCTATTTTTGTTACTTTTTATGTGCATACTCTTTGTTGTAATTGAATAAGGGTTTGATACTGTAGAAATTTGCATATTCTCTCCTTTGATAAATTGGTGTAGGAATCTTTTTCATGTACTTGGCTTCCTTTCATAACCAACCTTCTATCATCATTTGAGATGCTTGATAATAGTTTCTCCTATCATATTTTATGTATGTATTTTTTTGCTACCAAATTTTCATATAATTTATGCCCCAATACATCAATGAATACCATTATAAATTTTCCATGATTTACTGATCATGAACTTGTCCTGCCTCCAACATTCTTAGATTGTCACTATGGAAATAATTGCATTAGTAGTTGAGGGTATGATGATGATGAACAAATGATTGATTTGTGATTCCATGATCTCCATGATGCAACCACAGTTCACCCACTAGTTATCGCATTGAACTCTATTCTTGATCTTAACAACCATCATGGTCCCATCTATTTATGAATTTTTTTTTTTGGTCGGTAACTTTACTATTATATTAATAATATTAAAATAAAAAGCTTCAACAGATACAGTGCCAAAAATAGGCCTTTCTGCCTAATAACAAATGCTCAATCCATTGAATGGAGAGCGCAACCCTGACAACCCAAAATACCCCATTTTACCCAAAGTTCATACAAAATTTTGGATTTAGCTGTAAATACATTTCAAAAAATAGCTAATAACATAGTACTGAGGATAAATCAATATTCTTTTGAGTGTTTCGCCATCAACACAGCAAAAAAGACCGCCATCACCAGTGTCGTTCGCCTTCCAGCTCCCTTTGTGCACGTCCAATTCTTTGACTTCTTTGACTCCATGCCTTCATATCCTTCTCGTTGCACATCACCTTACCAAAAAGTCTCTGCCCCAACTTTCGCAGCTGAAATCAATCATACTAAGTACCCTGTCAAGCAACTCTCCCTCCCGTTACTCTTCCCTTGCTCCCAAACTGTCTTCGCCTTGGAAGCCTATTCGACAAGTCACCTCCCTCCCTCTTCTCTTCCTCTTCTAGCTGTCGCAGCAACAGTTTTAGGTTCTCCCAAGCCGAGAGGATTTCCAATTTATACTCATCCCTGTCTACTCCCCTCCGCCACCTCACAAACGGGATCAAACCCTCCTCTGTGGCTTCATCCAAATCCTCAATGTCTTCCGAGACATCATACCCTCTCCCCGGGATTTCCCATTCTACCAGTGACTCCATTTTCCCTAGCAGATCCTCCTCAAACAAAGAATTCATTACCCATTTTACTATTTCGCTTTCTTCACTCAACTCCATACCCCATGCAAACAACATCGAAGCTATATCGGTGTTCAAGCGCCCTTGATGGGTGGCCTCCATGAAATGCGGTCCCAGTGTCTCCAACATCACTTCTATCACCTCATCTTGCGAATTTTTCAATAGGTATTTCAATCTGAACTTCGATACTAGGCCAAAGAAACCTTGCTGCTGGAGCTTTGTTGAAAAACCATACATTGCTTCCATTATCACAGCTTTTAAAAAAACCAACACACCAATCTTTCCTTCACTCCGCACTAAAACTTTCACCAAAAATAGAGTTGAAGTGAAAACTAAATGCAACATTTGTTTGTAATAAAAAACTTTCATCTTGATTCAAAAGCTATCATTTCTATCCGTCCTTCCCCTGTCAAGCTTTAAAAACCTGTGACATCACCACCAGATATGCGATCCTGGTAGTCATTTAAGATTACAACATCCTAACTTGTCATTGCAAAATGTCACAACCAGCCATCCCAAATGCTGGCGCGGATCAGCCAAGTTGTCACATCCGAAGCCTATCAACCTGCAACAAAAATACAAACCCCATTGACTTCATCATAACCATTTGTCCTCCAAAATGACTTCGCATTAAGGCAAGCCACTAGCAACCGTCCTCCTTCACCGCACACAAAAACTCGTGATGACAACTTCCGCAGTGACCGCTACCAAAGATAAAGGAGAAATATAAATGGAGCTAGAAATCAGACATATCCACCCAACAGAAGTCCTCCTTCCTTGTCTCCCCTATCACATCAAATGACGTCGCCCATTTGGATAGGCAGTCAACTTCACCATTACCCATCTGCCGGATGTGACTTACTTCAAACTTTTCAAATGAATTTAGTACTCCTATGATAGCTCGTACACAGGCTTGCAAATGCCAAGCCAAAGTGCCACCATTTATTATTGCTTGGATTATTACTTGCGAGTCACCCTCTAAATGTAAATTTTTAACTCCCAGCGATTTCGCTAAAACTACAGCCAAAAGGGCCGCGTTTGCTTCCGCAACATTATTAGACCCATCATCCAACTTTCGAGCCCCAAAAGCAATCAAATTACCTTGGCTATCTCGAATAATAGCCCCTGCTCCTGAGGGGCTAGGGTTCCCTTTTGCAGCCCCATCAAAATTTTCCTTGTACCAACCATCCTTTGATTTTTCCCATACTGCCAATTTCTGCGAAAATTGAGCTTCACCTTTCCCCGCCATCATGTTCCCAAAATTTACCTTTAGCCCTGGCCACATCCATTGAAACATGCTATCCTCCCCTGAAAAAGAGAAATTTTTGCATTGAAATTGTGACACCGCCGTATTTACCACTTTCGTTATTGCAAGATCAATTCTATTTTTGATTCTAGTAACTGTTTCTTTTTTATCCTAAAAAATCCTTCTGTTACGTTCCTTCCAAAGTTTCCAAATCACAATTGACGTGCTTACAAACCATACACTTGAGAAGAGTGACTTGCCAGAAGGACGTGGCCACCCTTCAAATACACCCTTTATTGTATTTTGCCAGGGACCTTGCCAACCAAGTTTTAACTGAAGGGAATCCCAGCAAGAGGTTGCCACTTTGCAATGTAAAAGTAAGTGATATGTAGATTCCTCCGCATCTTCGCAGAGGACACACTTAGTTGGTCCAGCTAGACCCAAACGTTTCCTCCTCTCCCCTGAGAGAATTCTTCCCTTCACAGCCAGCCAGGCAAAGGCACCAGCTTTGGGTAAACATTCCTTACTCCAACACAAATTTTTTGCCCAAAAAACTTCCTCCTCATCGGAGTCCAAAAGCTGATACCCTACTTTAATTGAGTATTACCCATTTACAGACCCACACCAAACCACTTTATCTGCAGTGTTTGTTGGGAGTACTTGACGCCCCCTCAAAAAATCTTGCATTTTCTGAATTTGGACTCCAGACAGCTCGTCACAGCTAACATCTTTCCAACCCCATTCCTGGCCCAGAGGGCTCTGCTTAGGTTCTAAATAGTTGCAAACTTTGTCACCCCATTTTTGGATAAAAAATTGTCTTATATCCATCTATTTATGAATTACTTACTACAACCAATAAACTTAAGTAGAGAGAAGACATGATCCATCCTTATGATTTAGCAAATATCATGGATCAATCAACTAGACTTTCCACATAAGGGTGTTTGATAGTTCATCATTGATTATCTTCTCCAATCCTAGCCATGTTTTCATTGATCACTTCCCTAGTTGGACAAAAATTCTATCACCTTATTTGATTCATGATATAAATTTCTTAAAAAGAAGTCTCCAATCATGTCCAAGATTGGACATATCACATCAATCCATTTGGAGAATTTCCAACTATAAGTCAAATGAGAGGAGACTAAATTAATACATACTTGAGAGTCACCCTAATTATCAATTAATGTCAAATTATTTTACACACACAACTTCATGCCTTCACATAATGCAACAAATTATGCATCATTACTAATGCCGTTTGGAATTTTCATTGAGAAGGCCTGAAGGAAGACTTCACCTTATTTTTGATAATATAGCCTACTCTAAAGGTTCTTGGATTACCTTGGGAGGTCCCATCAAAATTCATCTTTAGCCTTTAACAATATTTTCTATTAGTAATATAATTTGAAATTTATAAAGTAGGATAACAAGACTGAAATTTGCAATTAAACATGTTATGCACGACTTCCTATGTATCTAAAATTACTAAGGATAAAGGTTTAAATATAACACGTAATTGAGTGACATGTATCTACAATAAGAAAAAGATAAAATGATAGTCAAGATAAAGAAATTTAATGTTGAGTGGAAATTTGAGTTTGAGATGCAAGATTTAGCTTTCAAGGTGTAGTATTATTTATAGATGTCCTATTTTTATTATTTTTACATTAATTTGTCCTAAGATTTAGGCGCTTATTTATGTGATTTTGTCTTTTGACGAAGCATGCATGATAACAAATTAGTGCAACATATTTGAATCAATAAATTTATGAAGAAATTTTGGTAAATTAGAAGCTTTTAAATTGATCAAACTCTATTACAAGTGTTATCAAATTGCTTCTTCCAACAAGTAGTCATTCATTTGGGGATTTATATGTAGATGTATCAATTATCTAAAGTGAAGATGATCTTATGTAATTTTAAGATTCATATTGGACCTTATAAATACTAAATATACAAATAATTATGATGCGAAAATATGATCACTTTAAATCATTTTGAAAATCATGAATTAAATACTCAAAATTCTCGTTAAACTTATTTTTTTGTTCCAAATTTTTCATTTAAATTGATTGGTTAAATTAATTGATATTTTTTTTAAAAATAATTTATATTACAACATTTATAATACATGAATTACTAAACCTATCCATATTTACCAATCCTCTAATTAATAACTATAAATTAACTATATAATAATGAACAATACTTATTAATTTTAACATTTACTTATAAATATATTCCTGCGATATTTCAAAGCTTAACTCATAGATCTAAACTAATTGTTAAATTAATCAGCATTCTAGATATTTATGTTTAAGGGGTTTTCTATTTACTCAGACCCGAGTGAATAGTGAAGTTGGATTAAGGCACAACTTTATGGTTAAAAGAAAATCCAAAATAAAAAATACATACCTAGCAAAGCTTGCCAATGGCTGGCGATGTTATTTATACCATGGGTTTTTGTTGTTTTCTAAATAGAGCAGATTGGTGTAGACTTTTTAATCCATTACATTATTATTCCTTGCTTGGTCGTTTGAGATTCTGCCGGAAGAGAGAGTGAGCGTAAAAACATAAGTGCATGGACGTCTGTGAACAAGGTACCCAATGACCCCAAACAACAATAACAGAAGCAGCAGGAGAATTGAGGAACAGAGAAAGGAAAGAGGCCCTGGAGCCATGAGGGTTATTGTGCCTCTTCAAGGGGTTGTTCAGGGGCGCGGAGGGTTTGTTTTGGGTTCAGTTATTCCTTGTGCACTGTTTTACTTCTTGCAGCTCTATCTCAGAAAAAACCGCTCTCCTCCTCCCACTACTCCTCCTCCTGAATCTCAATCTCAGTCTCAGTCATCACATTCTATTACACCTAGGAAACCGACGAGGAGCCCCACCAGGCCTCCCTT
>VDFB02049036.1:0-21402 GCA_007258455.2 Sequoia sempervirens
TTTGTTTGCTTCTCCTTTGCTGGGCGCCGCCACTCCTCAAACCCTAGCCACGAATTTGATTTGTTCTGGTATTTTCTGCCATGAGAAACTTCAAATCTGGTCATTTCTGAGCCAAAATAAGAGCATGACGTTTTTTGAAAAAACGTTGAGGCACTTTGGGACGCGATTTTCTGCTGTAAGTGATGCTTGAAGACTTCTCGGTGATTTTTTGTGCGAACTTTGTCAAGAATCTGCATTTTTGGCCGCCATTGATCATCTCTAAGCCACGAACTGCTGTAGAGACCTTTCAAATTCAAAATATGAAGATTTCAAGAGGTATTTTTAGATAAAAGTCTATTTTTTCTTCTTTTGTGCGAATCTGGGCAATGAATCTGTATTTTTATGCTGCCATGAACCTCTGAAGTTATTTTCTAAAAACAAAGAACAAGCTTTGCCAACAGAAACTCGAATTTGGTGCCTTTCTGCTTTAGATCTGCAATATTTACCTCTGTTTAAGCTGCGCCATGGGCATTTTCTTTTGATTTCTGTAAAAAGTTCCCACATGAACTCACAGGAGATAAAATACTTTGATTTCTTGTAGAAAAACAGCCACATCATGATTTCTTTGAAGCATCCTTTCCAGAAATAAAGAAACAAACATGATATAAAGTAAAATCTGGTCTTTACTTCTTTAGATCTGCAACATACTTTACTTTTAAGCTGGTACATGAAGATTTCCTTTTAATTTCTGCAAAAAACGTTTAACTTGAACTCTTAAGAGATGAAGAACTTCAAAATCTGGTTTACGTTCTTTTGAATCTGTAGTAGAAATACTTTGGCAAGCTGCACCATGAGCAAAAATTCTGATTTTGAAGCTACAACAGACAAAATACTTCATTTTCTGTAGACATACAGCCATGTTTTTGCTAAATCTGGGCATTTTCCTCTCTTTGAATCAGCAAAAAAAACTTCACTTTCAAGCTGCCATGATGATTTTCTATAGATCTCAGCAAAAAATGTTTAATTTAAAGCACACAGAAGATGAAACACTCTGATTTTTGTTTGTCACAGCCACTTTTTACTTTAAATCTGAAGCTGGGCACTTTTAATTTCATAGAAATCTGATTTCTGTTTTAAATAGCAAGCTTTTATCAGATTTTGAAGACTACTCCAGTTGATTGTTAATCTTCCTCACTGTATTTAAACTCCATAGGCTGCATTTTTTGTTTCTAATGGCTTAGAAATCTGAAGCTTCAATGTATTCTTTGGAGAAGATGAAAACTTTGAATTTGATGAAAATATAAAACAGAAGTATATTTTCCTTTTCCTGCAAAGAAGTGAAAATTTGTTATCTTGCCTTCTGTACTAAATGTCCTTCATGTTCTCTTTAATTCTCACTGTTGTAGGTCTTTTTGTTTGATTTCCCGTGCTGATGGATTTAAAAATGAATCACTTAGCAATGAAAACATAAATATGTTCTGTGCACTTGGTCACTTTTATGAATATGCATATATTTGGAACCTGAGATCAATGTCATGCTATCACTTTATCTTTGACAAAAGAAACTTGCAAATGACTGTCATTGCTGTCCTCCATACTGCTGTGCATAAACTTGATCAAGAGACTGATCATTCTTAGTTCTTTGTATGAACACAATGGTGTCCTCTTTTCTCTATTCTCAGCTGTATATAGCTTGTCTCCTTGACGCTCTTGTGCTTCCACTGTTCTAGAGTTACTTGAGAATAATAGAGAAGGATAAAACTTACGCAAGTTTCTTCTGCTGTTTATCAAATGAAAGCATAATGTAATTGCTCCTTTAATGTTTGATAGTCACTGTATCACCATAACTGTTTGGCTGTTTCTTTCATTTGCAAATTCTATTTTTTAAGAACTCCAACTGTTTTACTTTCATAGAATAATCATAGCATAAGCACATTGTTTTACATGACTGTTTGATGAAAAATAACTTACATTGCATCTTCCATTATTTTTTGGATGCTGACTTAAAACAAAATTTGCTGCTTATTGTTGAAGAACTCATAGAAAATTAAATTATTGCAAATCTGCCCTGCACTTGAATACTCAGAAAATCACAGTGTGTTGCTAATACAGTCCATAACATCACTACTGTTTAGCATTCAATGGGTTCTTAGGAGTTTCAGTGATGAAATAGATTCAAATATGCTATCATCGAATTGAACACTGCTACTATGAGTTGCTTTTATGACAACTTTCTTATTTAAAACTGTAGTTGTTATCAATGACTGTCGAGTATGATGTGAATGAGAGGTATTTACCTGATATGCCGAGCTCTACCCTTGTGGGAGCCCGTTTTACTCCACATATCTGATAAATGAACATGATGAACCTGTTCCTGCATACTGAAACAAACATGTCAGCAAGATATAAGAAGCTGAAAGCTTCCATTGAATTACATGCTTTATTTTCTGATTTTTTGCAGTTATCTGATGGATGCTTGATCGACTGCATGTTATATTTCTGTTGGTAGCGTAGATATATGATAGGATTGATTCGTTATTGCTTAGAGATTTTATCTCTAATGTCCTCTTTCATATTCCTTGCAGACGCTTTTCGAGCTGGAATGGAGCTGCAACTGAAAATAGAGCTAGAGCTGACGTCTTCAACTGTTAACAATTTGTCATTCCAGGCAATGACGAATCACCTCCTACCCTATGTCTCTGTTATTTTCAGTTGTATAGCATACAGTTATTTATGCATTCTTCCTTTGATCGTATGAATCAGAAAGTTACTTCCACGGCTTGTGTGGAATTCAACATTTTTTACAGAATGAATAAAAGCATATTATGCAAATCTTTTCAATTTTCTGTTTCAGATGTTTGCACAATAAACTATGATTCATATGCAAAATGGTCTCAATGATGATTACTGAACATTCAATCAGCAAAACATGAAAATTTTTGTACCTTAAAACGATGAACTTCATCCTGTTTTACTTGTTTTAACTCGGAGTGAAAAATTAATAGGTAACGAAAGGCTTTTCAGCAATTAAAACCATTAAATCTAACTTGACCTGAGTTGTAAATAAAAAGTGGGTAACACAAACTTCTCAGAACTCATTTTGGAGCATGATATATAAAATTTACCTTTGGTTACCATTGATGGTCCTCGACCGGTTCTTGTGAAGTATTGTAGCATTTTATGATTCATCAAGCCACTTAGTGGAACATTTCTTTTCCTTATAGCTTTGTCTCATGTTAGCATGTCTTTCTTTGCAAAAGTAGTATTATGTAGGTTACAAATTATGTTTTACTGAATGGCACATGAACTTTTAATTTGTGAAAAATTGCTTTTCCTTCTTAAAAGTGTGTGCATGTCAAACCTATTTTACGATAATCACAGTAATCTTGTTGTACTCCCATATCCATCATCGCATTCAAGTAAAATTGAGTGTCTCATTGTTCTTATCACTTTGGTGTATCACCGCAGTTTAAGTTTTAATTTTCTACTTTCCTTGTTCCCTTTTCTTTCAAAGAGCAGTAGTTTTAGGTGATAACACAAAGGAAGTCGGCCTTCTCTGGAGGTTCATTTCAACTTTAGGTGACCCACAGTCTTGAAATGATCCCATGTTTCTCTAGAAAGCTCAATTTATAACTTTGCATAGGGTGCATTTCTAAGAGATAAAAACATCCATGAAGTTCCCAAGGATTGATTTAAACACATTTTCCAATTAGATAGAATTACAAGGATAGTTCACCCCTAAATTTTACCCATAATTTAATCCAATCATTTTGGCACTGTTGCCAAGGAAAGGTATTAAAGGCCTGAAACCATAGTAAGTTGAGTTAGGACCAGTACATCAAGAGGAAATCCTACACAATTGTCGACCTTGTCAAGGTTAATACTCTTGATTTGTGCTATTATAATTCATATAGGTGCATGAATCTTAGTAGGGATAGTAGAGGTGGATTTTCTAAAAGGGAGAAAGGAAATAGTTCACAACCTGAAAATTTGAAAAACAAAACAAAACCATCCATTGAGGGAAGTATCTCACAATGAGAAAAATTGAAAAACAAATTACAATCACTAGTTTTGCACACTTCACCTAAGTCAAAATTAGTCAAACCATTAGTTGTACACCCATCACCCAAGAAAGAGTTACCAGAACCAGATATCGAAAAGTGTGTTATTGAGTCTACCATTATTGAGACCCCTTCTGGTATCTATCCAGAGTTTTCTGAAGAATTATAAAAAAGGGTTGCAAAGTTATTCCAAGAATCTTACAAGTCTGGAGTTGGTCTATATTTAGGAAACTAAAAGCCATTTAAAACTTTCTTCACCCCTTAGACATCTCAAGTTATGGTTGTTCTCAACAACAAAAACAACAACAACAACAAAAATAACAACAACAATGCGAGAGCATTATCCCAAAACAACTCGATCACTTTTAAATTTCCAATTGCACATCCTGAAGAGGATGCTCCTATGAAAAATATTCCCCATTCTGCTTTACCGATTTTTCGTGGTCTTTCTGTTGAGGATCCTAATATGTTCTTATTTGAGTTTGATGTGTTGTGCCATAGTTATGACTATCAAAGTGACACACAGAAGCTCAAGTTATTCCTAGCCACATTGAAGGATGCAACTTTACGCTAGTTCATGAACCTAAAAAACATCATAACATGGGATGACATGAAGGAAGTATTTTTGACAAAATACCAAGAGTATTGTAAAATGAAAGAGGTTTGGGATGAGATCTTTCATATGAAACATAAAGAAGATGATTCCATGGAATATTACCTTGAATGCTTCATGTTCAACCTACAATGATCACGACAACTAGGGCTAACTCCTGATACTATTAAAATATTGTTTCTTAGGAGAATAAGAGATGATACTATGGATGCATTGAATTTAATAGGAAAAGGTAATGTCTCTAAATAGAACTTTGATGATATTTGTGATATTTGCAGGAATTACTCGATGTATCAACATTCGGGGAGGAGTTATTCAAGTAATTTTCCTTCTTTAGGAAATGCTATAGGTATAACAAAGTGTGAAATAGGTAATTTACTTGAGGATATTAAAACGGATTTGTTAATTCATATGTGTAAACAAATAGATACACTATATACTCATAGAAAGCAAGAGGAAGCTAAAAAGGCCTTGGTTATATTCTATCCAACCTGTCGTAAGAGACATAGTAGCGAGGATTTCCCTATAATAGGACAAATATTTCATCCTTAGAGGAAGCTAGTAAAATTTCTACCCTAAGGCCTCTTCCCGTAGGTGTATTTGATATTGAATATTCTAAGGAACACATCTACTACATGGCCCCAAGGTGACCTTTCCACCTTGAGTAATAAATCATGGGATAATGAATGATTAATTTTCTCCCAGACTTGGCCAATCCAATTCTTTTTTCAATCAACCTAGATGGTATGGGGGTTGGAAACAACCTCAACCATACCCTTAATGGATGCCATAATACCAGTATGCTTCACAACCATGGTAGCAGGCATGGAGGCCACAATCGCCACAACCTTCACCATACCAACAATCATATCCATCACAATCACAATTTCCACCTCCTCCTATGATCAACCCATATCAATAGCCACAACAATATCTTCCACCATACCATCATCGTCTACCTAGCTAACCAATCCAACACAACCACCAAAGCCTACACCAATGCCAGCTCAACCAAACCCAAACCCCAACAATAAGGCAACACAACCCGTGTATAATAACGAGGCAATAGGTTTTTTTTATTACCTTGTTAATACTATAAAAATAGATGGAGTTCAAGTAAGGTCAGGAAAGGCTCTCCAGGGACCCACCATCACTGAAATTAATGAAGAACCTAAAGAGGATCCAATAAAGGAACCTCCCTGCCCTAACTGATTTCATTCAAAACTAGTACAAAAGGAAGTCTCTCAACCTAAATTTGATTTTTTCAATGAGTTATGCAATGTTAATATTAAGATTCCTTTGTTGCAGGCCATCAAGGATAGTCCTACATATACAAAAATAGTTCAAGGTTTTTGTACTCGAAAGTAGAAGAAGTAAGATCTGAAGACCGTCCAAGTTATTAGACAACTGGTAGACCTCATTCTTGGGAACACAACCATTCCTAAGTACTCAGATCCAGGGAGTCCTGTCATCAAGGTATCTATTGGTAAAGTTATCATTCCTAACACACTTGTTGATTTGGGCACTACAATTAATGTTATGAAAAATGAAATAAAGGAAAGATTGTCACTAAAGGGACTTAAACCTACTCCCATAGTTCTCCAAATGGCAAACTGATCTTTGGTCAAACTGGAGGGTATGATTGAAGATGTAGTCCTTTATATTGATTCATGGGAATACCCAATTGACTTTATGGTTTTGCAGCTAAAGATTAAGATGGGGGGATACCCCTTGATTTTGGGATGACCTTGCTTAGCAGCTGTAGATGCTTTCATCAACTATCGGTCAGGAAACATGGTAATTTCTAATGGAGAGCACATAAAATAGTTGAATTTATACCCACCAGCACAACCCTTGTTGGAGACGGAGGATCCATTATGGGTTGATAGTGACTTGGATGAGTCATTACTGGTTTTGACAATTGATCAAGCATTAGATATTGAGGAACCTATTGAAGATAATATTCTTCTTAATTTTCTTTAGAATAGATATGCATCTAATGAAATCTTTGAAAGCATGGTTCTTCATTTAGGTATAAATACTCTTTGTCCCTTTGGAAATTTTCCATTGGTATGCAGCTCACAATCTATTCAACACTTTGTCACATTGCATCAGTTGTTACCTCATAATTGTCTATATAATTCATTTTTATTTTCTAAAAATTCTAGCAATACATCATCCACTTCACAAGTACTAGCCATTAATTCATTTGCACAATCAGAAGCCATGTAAATCTTACCTGGTCACACACTTAATATTAATCCATATTTAAGCATTTAACAAATCCAAGATCTCATTGCCATGCTTATAACTAATAAAGAAGCATTTTCTTGGGAATACCAAGTCATGTGTTGCATTCATCCTAACACGTGCACCCACCATATTTATATTGAAGAAGGTAGTCGTCGAGTTAGGCAATCACATTGACAACTCAACCTCATCTTGTGTGAAATAGTTAAAGAGGAGTTACAAAAATTGTTAAATGCTGGATTTTATATCCTATTTCAGATATTTAGTGGGTCTCTCCTCTAGTTTTGGTTCCTAAGAAAAATGGTAAGTGGAGAATTTGTGTTGATTATAGAGCACTTAATAAAGCTACTAAAAAGGATCATTTTCCCTTATCGTTTATTGATCAAGTGTTGGACACTCTTGCAGGTAAAAAGTTATTTTCTTTTCTAGATGGGTTCAGCGGCTACAACCAGATTTACATAGCACTTGAAGACCAGAACAAGACCACCTTCACTTGTCCTTGGGTCACCTTTTCCTATAACGTCTTTCCGCTTGGTTTATGTAATGCCCCAGCCACTTTTCAAAGGGTAGTTTTGAGTATTTTTGCAGATCTTGTAAATGATTGTGTTGAGGTGTATATAAATAATTTTACTATCCATGGTAATACTTATGAAGAGGCTAAAACAAATTTAGAAAAGGTACTTAAATGTTGTATAGAAACAAATTTATCATTAAGCCTTGAAAAGTTTCATATGCTTATGACACAGGGGATAGTACTAGGTCATTATATTTCTTCCAAGGGTATTCAAGTCAATCCCAAAAAGATACAAATCATTCAGGACTTGCCTACACTCACTAGCCAAAAGGATGTGCATAGCTTTCTAGGCCATGCATGGTATTATAGGAGGTTCATCCAAAATTTTTGTAAGATTGCTTCCCCCTTATTTACCTTGTTAGCAAAAGATGTTTTCTCTTGGACACCAGAATGTCAAGAAGCCTTCAAAACCATTAAGAACAAGCTTGTAACCACACCAGTACTTAGAGGCCCAAACTGGGAATTTCCTTTTCATATTCATACTGATGCCTCAGATTATTCCATGGGGGTTGTCCTTGGACAAAAAGAAGATAATCTCTTCTACTCCATCTACTACATCAATAAGAATTTCGCAGGAGCTAGGGTAAATTATATGGTAACCGAAAATGAGTTTCTAGCTATTGTTTATGCAATCAAGAGTTTCATCATTATATTATCAACACTTTTTCTCATTTATAGGTGAATAAGTTCAGCTCTTATAGGTACAGGTTTTTTCCAAATTTTGCTGATAAAGTGTTCGTTGAATCATCATTGAAATCATCTTACAAATGTGTCATAAGTTTGTTGTGCAAATGTTTAAAACAGAAAATTAAGAAAATTTGCATAATAATACTTTTATTCATTTCGTGAAAATGCTGAATCTCGCACAAGCCGCGAGAGTAACTGAGTTGTTTCTGACAATCAAGAAATGAATACTAAATCTAAACACAGACCACACTGCTGTAAATAGCATGAGCGTAAAAAAGAAAGCAATTCATCATTGCCTGTAACGGCGAATCACTTCGTTGGTGCTTCTAGCCATCGAGCCTTCAAGCAGTTGCAGCCTCGCTTCATCGCTCCGCATACCTGCAAAATCATTAAGGAAATAATGTTAGAGTTATACTCTAAGCAATGGTGAATTACTTTCTGCCTTACGCCTATGCTACAGACAGAAATGTAATTTGCGTTAAACCGAGCATTCATCAGATGATTGCAAGAAATCAGTAGAAAAACATATTACAATGGAAGCTTTCAGCTTCTTTTATTTTGCTAACATGTTTGTTTCAGTGTGCAGGAGCAGGTTTTTCATATTCGAATTCATTTCAGCTGATATGTGGAGTAAAACGGGCTCCCACAAGGGTTGAGCCCGACATATCAGGTTTTCAATTACAGAGCAAGAAAGGATTACTGTGCTATAATATCAAATGATAAAAATAGTCTAAATCAGCATGACGGAACTGACTGAGCATTTGTCTTTTGCTCACAAATCAAAGGAACAGTAAAGTATCATGGCAGGTAAACAAAGCATTCAACATTTTATTTTTGTTTCTTACACCATCAAGTGCATGCACAGTCTACAGAAGACTCAAGATAACAGTTTAATTCCAACGTTATGAGGAGAATTTTCATGATCAGCAATTACAATGTCAAGAACAATGTTGTTTGATGTTTTAATAAAGCATTTACAGTTAAAGAATCATTGTTAAGGTAATACAAATGTAACACTTTCTCATTGTGAGATAGAATGCCCAATGAAAAAATGAAAATAGACAGTCAGTGATTTATATAGAGCATGAAAATCACTATTTTATGGAGCAGCAGCCTCAGTCTATA
Organism: Sequoia sempervirens; assembly: GCA_007258455.2. Classification (NCBI taxonomy): domain Eukaryota; kingdom Viridiplantae; phylum Streptophyta; class Pinopsida; order Cupressales; family Cupressaceae; genus Sequoia; species Sequoia sempervirens. Next base: position 9,290 of record VDFB02049036.1, read on the forward strand.
TGAAATCAGCATTTTAAAAGAGTGGTATTTCGATCCATATGGAAATGTTTTCTTTTCAGCAACATAAACAGCCACATCGAAGGCACCAGTTATCCATCACAAAGAGATATGTTACAGCACCTTCATGATGACAATGTTTTTTTTTTAGTCAATACAAGATATAAAAGGATGTTGACAGTCCCAAACATCGTTGTTCCAGATTCATAGAGAATTTTTGTTCTTACTTTCTGCCAGTTTGAAGTTCAAAACAAAAGGAAAAGCTATATATCATCCAATGATTGTAGGTGTTAAATGAGAGGTTATTTACCAAAGCACAAGGGCATACACAGTATAGTCATGAACAGGGTTATCTAGATTTAGAGGTTGGGAGAACAACAATTTTTGGTGACTAAGTTAGGCACAGAATGAAAGGAAAATGCTTACGAGTTATGCACAGCAGTAGTCGAATAATGTAAACAAGAGTCATGAAATCTAAATACAGAATCTCTGCACAGGTGTTTGAAATGATTCTATAACCGTTCAACTACAGAATTAAAAAAGAGAAGATAGAATGTTGTTCAAAGAAGCAAGGAAACAGTTCATATACCGAGGAAGCTTGAGTCTATGCTATATGCTACAGGAGTTTTAATGATTTTACCAGAAAATTGAGGAGCATGACAATGGAGAAAATTAGATTACAGTGCACAAGTAGAAAGACTAATAGCAATCTCAAGCATTCACCTCCTGTCAAGAAAGGGCATTTATCATAACAGCTTCGATGACTGAACTGGAAGGTAAATATACAAAGTTGTAAGTGTTCTTTAATGATAGAAGGACAGTGCAATCATAAGTATATACTCTGTAAAATATAACATTTACACTTCAATGTTTTTGGCCTATAGCATGATTAAAGCCATATATCAAAAGTCAAGCTAACACAGGAATGCCTTAAGCCATGAACAGTAGCAAGTTGAGCAATTTACAGAAAATTTCCGAGTACAGAGAAGAACAATGATGACTGGGGCTTGTGTAGATATTATGTCAAAATGCAAAGGGGAATTAAGTATGTAAGCATATGCCAAGGTTTTCAAAGCTTTTACTAATCATGGCGTGAGGTCCTCAAGTTCCAGAATTTTTGAAAAAATAAAAATCAGTTTAACAATATACCCAGAAAGCAGGAAATAAGAACAACATGGAGAAATTGAGGTTCAAGTTCAAAATTGCTTTTAAGGTTACTGTCTCACAGATACATGGTAATGTATGTAAATATTTCGAATACCCAGATGAGGATAAATTACAGTCACAGTAATAAATCAAGGCAAGAGCAAAAATTACTGTCATGCGCCTGGAGAGAAATTTTTGCATATACCCAGATGGGGTTTTACCGAGGAAAGTATATGCTTAATATATCAACTCGTTTTATACTGAGAGAGCTTTCAAAAGCTTACTAACCAGAATACAAAAGAATAAATGTAGGTTGGTTATTTTCAAAAGTTAACCAGTGATATGGCGCCGCCTTTCATCAAAAATACATGGTCAAAGTCCAGAAATTGCTAAGAAATCACTAGAATAAGGGTAGCCGCGGCCAAAGACAGAAATATCTGATGCTTATGTCCATTCTTAGCTGAGATATTGTGTTAAAAATTCAATGACAGAGGGATGAAAGCTTACCACGTTTTTTATGAGAGTTCATTCTCATACATGGCTTTCTTCAGATTATTCTTCCAGCATCGACTTCAATGGCAAGAAATTTCAACAGAGGATAGGTGCAGATGACAAAATGTCAGAATATCATCATAGTCGCGCCCATTAAATAACAAAAATTCCATGTAAATGCCCAAAAAGAGCTCAGATTTGTGGCGAATGAGTTTCATCTTGCCTGTTACGCCCAGAATCTTTCAAAAGATCATGGAAATTGACAGAAAATTGCAGAAGTCGAGCTTGAAACCCTACTCAGAGTGGCGGCCAGTTTCTTCCAGAAACTTCAGGGTCAAAATGTGATAATGATGGGATTTTAGGGTTCGATGACCTTTTTGTTTTTTCACCCTAAAACATGCTTTTGAAAATTCGACAATGATTTTATTAAATCATCATGTTTTATTTTTTTTTCATGTCAAAGATTTTGTCAATGATGTGGTCGAATTTAATACTTGATGCATGGTGGTCGACCAAGTTCAAAGGGTTTAGTTTCCATTTTTAATCTCTTGTATTTTTCTTTTGTTTGCATTATTCAATGAATAGCTAATTTATTAAATGATTCACTATAAATCATTTAATAAATTAGTCATTTTAAACATGCAAATAAAAGATATAATAAATCCATGCATAGAACAAGCGAAGTTAACTGAAGGTAAGAGATATTTTTATCATGCACATGTAATAGAAGTGGAGTTTCAGTCTCTATGGGCGAAATTGATTAAAACGAGACAATTTCGCATGTTTTGAGCCACTTTTTTAGGGAGTTGCAGTTCAGTTGGAATAGTGCATGTATCAGTTACGACTTGGTAGTGAATTTGAGCTTAATTGGACTCATTTTTACTTGAGTTTGGCCACTTTTTCAGGAGATTTTCATTTGTGCTCGGATTTCACATTGTAATTGTCATCTTTTCACTTTCTGATGACTTTCAGTTCTTTCTGCATGCCTTTTGGAAAGGTTTTGTATATATTGAAAAACTTAATTGTTTTTCAGGCCAGTTCTTGTTTTTCTGCCTTTGCCTTCAGCAAAGAAGATCATCTTGTAACTCAGCTTTCAGATTAATATAGCAGTGTTTTTATTACAGGTTAAAAGTGTGTAATTGCAGAAGATTCCTTTGAGTTCAGTACTTTAGAGTTTACCTTCTAGATTTCAAGCATCTTTTTGTGAAGAATTTGATCGAGGAATTACTGTGTTTCGGTTCTGAAACCTCTGATTTTTTCTGTCTTTTTCACATATCTGTATGCAGTTTAGTTTGAAATCACTGGTTATGCATTGTGCTTATTAATGAGTTAATACATTTTGTTGTGAAAACCTTGTTTTCCTTCAATAGTGCATTAGATCACGAGCCTTTGTTTAAATTGTTCAAGTGATTAAATTATTGAATTTGGTTGTGTGGATTTGAGTTTTAAGGAGTTTATTGTGAGTCATAATTGCAGATCATTATTATTGAGGTGCAAACACCTCTCGTAGCTTTAGGTTTTCAGTTCAAGCAGGTCTTTTTTCTCTTTCCCAGTCAAGTTAGTTAGCTTTCAGAAGTTTTTTTCATCAGGGAACCAGCCCTCTCTGGAGATTGATTCTCGAAATTAGGCAACCCACAGCCTGAGAATCATTCCATGTTTCAACAGATTGCTAGGTTTAACTAAACAAGCGTTGGGTGCAACTGATTTGATAACAATTACAAGATATAAAGTGTTTGTTCATACTGATCATTCTGCAATTCAATTCTTAATGAATAAACTTGTTGTAACCGGTAGAGTTATTAGATGGTTGCTTTTGGTTCAAGAATTTGACATTACTATACTTGATAAACCTGGTCGGGAGAATGTGGTTGCAAAATTTTTGTCTAGGTTACAACAACAAGATGGTGAACTAGTTCCAATTGATGATGCCTTCCTAGATGAGCACCTCTTTGCTATATCAACAAAAATTCTATGGTATGTCAACATTGCAAATTACCTGGTCACCTGCAAATTCCCACCTCATTTCTCTATGAGGGAACACTAAAAATTGGTTAGAATCAGTGGTGAATACACGTGGATTAATGGGTTGCTCTTCCAAACTGGCCTTGAAAACATCATCTGTCGATGTGTACCCAAAGACGATGTCTTTGACATACTTCACGCATGCCACACAAAACCTTGCGAAGGACATTTTTCTACTCAAAGGACTGCCCAAAAGATTTTAATTGTAAGCTACTATTGGCCTACCCTCCATAAGGATTGTAAGCATTACGTTCAAAATTGTGATAATGTCAATGTATGGGCCACCCCACATGCTTAGATGAAATGCCCCTGCATCCTCAGCTATCCATTAAGCCCTTTGAAAAATGGTGGCTTGATTTTTTTGGACCAATCAACCCACTGTCTCGGAACAAGGAATACATCCTTGTGTGCACAGACTATGTAACCAAGTGGGTTGAAGTTGTTTCCTTGAAGCATGCAAGGGACACCAAGGTAGTAGACTTCCTCTATTCTTATAGTTTTACCAGGTTTGGTGTTCCATGAGAGATAGTCATAGATCAAGGTCCACATTTTACATCCAATCTCATTTCTACTTTGGTTTGTGAGTATGAGATTCGACATCACAATTCTTCACCTTATCATCCTCAAGCAAACGGCTAGGTTGAAGTTACCAATAGAGAACTTGAGAAAATTCTTACCTAGAAAATTTCCCTCCATAAACAAGATTGGTCTGCATGACTTCCTAAAGTAGTGTGGGCCTATCGCACAACGTGGAAAACCACCACTGATTTGACACCCTACGACCTTGTCTTTGGTAAGAGAGATTTTCTTCCTATTGAGTTTGAGGTAAAGACTCTTCGTACTGCACTCCAATTGGGAATGAGCTTAACTGATGCACAAAAAAGAATGAATTGTGCAAATTCACTCATTGGATGAATTTCATCAACAAGCACTCTTCCATGCAGAGATTTTCCAGAAACAACATGCTCTTTGGCATGATTGTTTCATTTGACAATAATCATTTCAACTAGGTGATTGGGCACTCTTGTATGATTCTTGATTCTAGGATTTCAAGGGAAAGTTCCACACTTGATGGCTCGGGCCTTATGAAATTGAGATGGTCTATGACAACAGAGCAGTTAAGCTTCGTATTGTGGATTCTGACCGTATGGCTCTAGTTGTCAATGGTCACCGATTGAATTTGTTAAAGAGGCCTATTTCTAGGGAGGATTTTTTCTCAAATTTTCCAAAGAAACTCCATCTACTTGATAGAGTTCATGTGGCCTCTTCGATTACCTTTTAGGTACTTTTTAAAATGTATTTACTTATTGAAAAAAAAAGAAATAAAAGATCCAATAGGGAAAACCTTCGAGTGTTGTTGGCTAGTTAACACTTGAAAACCAACTTCTGGTGAGAGTTAAATATTAAATAAACTTAGTGGTGAAAACTGGTTTTCTGACATCTCTAAGTGGTGGTAGATTGAAAATTGGCATGTCGGTAGTCTGTTGTTGTCAAAAAAAATTAAAAAAAAAGAGAAAAAAAAGAAGAAAAGGGGAAAAAAAGAAAAAAAGAAAAAACTAATTCTCGTCACTTCTATGCCAGGAACTCCCTTATGCCTTTTTCTTCAATTGGTGCACTCAAGATGGTTTTCACTTTCTACTATTTAAGGATGACTTCTGACATCTAGCTCTTCTTTTCAGTTGAGTACTCCACCTTTTTGTGTGCTTCATCTGCCTAGTTATCTTGGGACTTGGTTCCTGTCATTTCTCGGATAAAAGTTCTTGTTCGGTTCTTCTTGCAGATGATGCTCGTTGGTGGTTTTCTCCTTTTATCTGTGGTTCTTTCACCTATTTTGTGGTGTTACTACCATCTTGCACGTTCAAGGGTTTTCCATGCTTTCATCCAGGCACACCATCATTTCCAGATACACTCCCTCATCTGTTGATTCCATGATATGATTACACCCTCATGTCATTTACTTTCCAAATACCCTACTTCCACTATTGTTTATTCATTTCACTTTACACGTGGCGGTGTAGTATTTGTGGCACTCCCTTTCATCTTTTTTGTACCCATCCACCTTGACAACATATGTGACGGTGTGTTTTCCAATGTGCTATCTTCATCATCACTTTATGTTTCTCCATTCTCGGCTAAGGACACTACTTTTCTAGCATCTCCATGACTGCAGTAGCCATGTGATTTGATCGGCTCCATTTTCTATTTTTTTGGTCCCTCGTGCATTTGCTTCCACGTCGAACTTCCATACACACGACAACTTGGTATTGGTATATTTGAGTTTTTTCTTTTCTTTGTTATTTTATTTTATGTCTTTTCTTTCTTTAATAAATCATGATGTCACCCGAAGATGGGTCACATGCCAAGCTAGGGGGAAGGATATGTCCAATCGTATCTATTTCATATCTAGGAATTGTCATATCATATCTATGCAATATTCATTTTATTTAAATTTTCTATCAAGTCATATCTATTTGGCATGTCATAAATATTTATTACTTGACCTCAACTCTTTCATAACATTATTACCTTGTCACTATCCGTGTAAACCATAACTTTCCATAATTACCGTTGTAAACCAATATCTAAACTTAGTTACCTTCTACTTACTTGCCATTTTTACCTCATCTATTATCCGTAAACCATTTTGAACTATTCCCAATACTCTTTTTCTTGCTAGTGGCAGTTTCTGTATTCATTACTTGGTTTTGTCTGCACACTATTCTGGGTTGAAGGGACACACTATTTTGGTTTGAAAAGACCTCCTAGTAGCATAATAGTAGGAGACCACTGTCACCGGTTTGAGCCCACAACCATAGATGAATTGAGAGCTCTGAAAATTGTTGAAGTGTATAAAATATTCAAATAGGTAGGGTGGGATACATATTTCAAGAGACTAAGGGGGTATGATGATAAACTTGCATGGGAGTTCGTAATAACATGTCACAAAAATCAAGCAAGGGTTTGTGGGTTGGCTATCCCTGTCACGGTGGAGGCCATAGCGTATGTCTCTAGTTTGCTTCTCACAAGAGAGGACTATTTCCCTGATTAATCAAAGTGGGTGCAAGATCTCAAGTCCCTTCGTAAGAAGTTTTTGCGATGAGGAGAGTTTGTTGAAGTAGTAACTGGCCAAGGAACAAAGTTGGCCTCACTTTCGTGTCCCAGGGATGTTAGAATTAGGTGTTGTACACCTTGCATAATGTTTGTAATATTTTATTTATTTATTATGTGTGTGGTGCACCTAGGGTTTCTAGGGAGTAATGCATGCAAGGGTTATAATGTTGGGGCCACTTTGTTGTATGTAACATTGGGACATAATTGTAAAATGTAATTATTTAATATTGGGGAATAATAAAAAATAATAATAATAAAGTACCCAATATTAAATGTGGGGTCACATGATGTAGTATTTTGGGCACATGGTTTATGTAATACCACTTGGTGGTTTTGTGGGAGCTTGTTTCTATAAAAGCAACCACATGGGTAGTTGTTTAGGGTTGGATCAAAAGTTGGTCAGGGTTGGACAGATTACTGAGGTTAGCAGGTTGAGCTTGTGCATGTGTGAGGGTTTGAAGCATGGCATGGGATGTGTGGATTCATGCTTGGTCACATAAAATACATGGAGAATAGCTTGTGCTTGGTGTTCATGGAGTCTCTGAGATGTATTGTAATGGGTTTTCATTCTTTGAATAATACATGGAGTGTGGATGCTTTTGGAGGTGGGTTTTCCCTCTTGGAGGGTTTCAAGGTATATCTTGTGTCATCTTTGATGGGTATGTTGTCTATTCTCTTGCATATTGATGTTGAGTATTTTACTTGCATGTTTTCAGATTTGGGTTATGTGGAAATTGTCATTCTATAGCTGCATAGTTTCCTTACAAGTGGTATCAGAGCTTTGGTTATTGGATTGGATAACCCTAGGTTGCATGAGAGAATGAAAGGCAATGGAAAGATATAGGGTTTTGCAGGTGTTTTATTGCAGATCTAAGGGTTTTGGGTTTGCTGGTTTGATGGGTTGTTTGCAGATTTGGGGTGTGAGAAAACTTTTGGCAAAATAGGGTTTCTTGGCTATGCATTTATATGAGGGTTTTGGGGGTGAGTTTTCACAGATGATCTCCTAGTCCAAAATAGATCTTATGGTTGGATTCAGGTTGGCCGAGAGAGAAATTTTGACATATAATATGCCCTATTTTGATTACTAAAAAATTTGCCCATACCCTGCTCTAACAGTGCACGGATGTCGATGAATGGAGCCATTCGAAAAATTAAAAATCCTACAAAAATAAAAAAAATCCCATCGAAATTTTTTACCTGCAAAATAAACAAAAATTATTAAAAATAAATAATTTTTTAAAAGGTTCGGAGGGTGGAAGTGTGAGACCCCACCTGGCGGCCGATCGCGGTATCGACCCCTTACCGGTGGCACGATCATACCGGTGCGATCCACGTCGTTGCGGTACCGCCGGTAGAGTCGGCGGGGCAATTTCCAGCCCAGCCATTCGGGCTTAAAACAATTTAATAAATTTTGAGAAAAATTTCAAAGTCCACCATGAAAACAAATCGCCCGGTTGAAAATGGTGTTAATAGATTTTATTGATGCGTCGGGTCCGTGCATGAAGGCGATGAAATTTTATTTTTGAAGAATTAAATTATATTTAAATGGTTTTTAAATGCGCAGCCCACCCTGCCGGGCGCCGCCCGGTATACCTGAAACCACCGGGAGGCCTTACACAACGGTTTCAATAGCATTATAACTTTTGCCCAGGGTGTCGGATTTTCGACTTCTTATAGTCGTTGGAAAGCTGGTTCTAAGAACTACACAATGGTATAGGTTTTGTTCCATGATTTTGCAGTTTTGATAGTGTTTTGCTTGGTTGAAGTCAGATGTTTATGTTAAGCTTTGAGAGGGCATATCGGGTGTATACGGAGTCAGATTTTGGACTTCAAATAGTCAACGGAAAGCTTGTTCAGAACAATTTACAGTGGATCAGGTTTGGAGATATTTTGGCATGGTTTATTTGTTATTTTCTTTATCTGAGCTGTTTATGGGTCTCTTTGACTAGGGTGTTATTATGAGCTTATGGATTGTCAGATTTGGTGATTTGATGATGGATTCATTGTATGATCAGTTGTACATCTCAGATTATTCTATTTTTGGCATGGTTATCAGCATGTATGTTGCATTGTTGTATCTACAAGTTGTGCAATGTTGTAGGCGGTCTATACTTACTTGTTGCACCTATGACTTGGATATGGGTTGTCTTTGCCCATTGATATTTCAGTGTTGATGCATGATTAGTTTTAGTGGCTTGGTTTAGTCACTTGGTTTGCTGATTTGGTTGTCATGTTGAGGAGGTGAGTTGGTATTACTAGGTATAGTCATGATATGAGATATATGTAGTTGACTATGATTTTGTAGATATGTGGACACGGTTGGGTTGATTTGTTGGTATATTTGGTGGTGATCATGATGTCATGGATGTTTCTTGTGCATTAGAGACTTTGGCATGTTATGATGGTTTATGCAGGTGCATTGTTGGTGGTGTTGGATTGGATCTTGATTCAGGTTGTGGTGGTGTATCTTCTTGGTTTGAGGAGATTGGTATCACGATGTCATGGATAGCTTGGTTACACGGTTCAATGGGAGCTTGTGACAGTGATGGATTGGCGGTGATGGATATGATGGTTTGGCAGTGTATCTTCTTGCTTTAGAGGATGGTTATCATGTTGTCATTGAGAGCTTGGATTCACAGGTTTTGTGTGAGCTTATGACAGTGTTGGTTTTGTGCATCATAGTGCCATGGGATTGCTCGGTATCACGGTTCAGTGGGAGCATTTGGAAATGATGTGGATCCATTGGTTATTATGGATGGTTGTCTTCAGCAGGTGATCTTTGGTGTCATGGAGGAGCTCTTGGATTCTGTGTGCTACAGTGAGAGTTCTTTGACATCAGGTGTTGGAGATGTTGAGGTATTATTTATGACTTGTTGGTTATGATAGGTGATCCTTGGTTGTAGGATGGTTCTATTATTATGTAATGGTATACTCTTGATTACTAGTTTAGAGTAGTGGCATGGTGCATATTATGATGATTTATTCATGTGATCTTCTTTTGAGAGGATGTGAGATCATGGTGTCATGTTTATGTTCCTGATTCTATAGTTGGAGCTATGATTTTGATCTTGGTTGGTTCTCTTTGTATTGAGTACATTGATCATTTGCTTGGTGTTTAGCATGGATTGATCGGTTACAGGTGCTCATGGATACTTGGAGACATAGGTGAGGCTTGGTGTTCTCTTGTGGTTAGAGACATATTGATATGGTTACTCTTGATGAGGTTTTAGCAGGAAGTCCGAGGGAGCCTACACCTTGGTTGGACGTGAGTTCAACATGGACCAATGAGGAGAGTGTTCTTGGTTGAGTCATGATGACTTGGATATCCTGGAGGAGCATTCTCATTCCCCACTCTTGGTCTACTCGGTGGTTCACTTGAGAGGTATTGCCCATTATTCTTTCAGGTGCATCATGTTTATGCTTTGTCTTCTCATGGATATGGATCTTGAGCCATGGGTATTTGGTTTCTGGAGGGTTCATTTGAGGAGTGTTGGCATGTTTATCTCCTTGTACATGTTGGGTTTAGGAGATGGTTTATTGGGCTGATTTCCTTGGTTTAGGAATGATTACTTTGAGTTTGATCTTCTTGTTTTGAGATGCTTACATCCATGTTAGTTACATATGTTATCTTTGATCTTGGCAATTGGATGGATGGATGTTGTTATGGATTTTATTATGGGGTGTTATGGAGGAGATCATACTTGACACAGTTGGCATTTAGAGGTGTGTGTAGGAGGACATGCTACAGGGTTTGGTTTGCAGGTTTTGCTTATCAATGTGGATGTTCCTTGGTACTACATGTTTACTTTTATGAGATGCTAGTAGTAGACTTGGTATGCCTTTGTGATGGTGCCTTTTTTTTGGGATGTTAACGAAGTGACGCGTTGAATGCACTCATTCCAGGTTTGCATTCATCTTGACATCGCCCATGCAGTGGGAGCTCCTGGATGTGTATGTCATGCTTTGACAGGTTTGCACATGGAGTTTGTTATTGTGGTTTATGGGTGGATATGTTGTTGGCATAAGTTTACTATGTTATGTATACCTTGGAGGTATGGATAGTTGGATGTGTTGGCATTTGTTGTGGATGTCATTTCAGCTATGGTGATTTATTCTTGATAGCTACTGGTGCATATTGGATTCAGTGTTTGTGTTTTGAGATATCAGGTTGAGGCAGGTTTATGCTTCTTTGTGACAGTTAGTGTGACATCTCTTTGGATGTGTTCTTATCTTAGTGCAGTTGGCATGGTGGAGGATGGGAGCATTCATGGATGAGATGGTCACCTTGGTTCTTGTTACAGGTATCTTGTTGGAGCACATGGAGCACTTGGATTCCTAGACTGTACATGTTGCCTATGGAGTTTATTTGTTACCCCCTTATGCAATGTATACAACAAGTGGGAGATTGTTAGAATTAGGTGTTGTACACCTTGCATAATGTTTGTAATGTTTTATTTATTTATTATGTGTGTGGTGCACCTAGGGGTTTCTAGGTGAATGTGCATCACAAGGAGTTATAATGTTGGGGCCACTTTGTTGTATGTATCATTGGGACATAATTGTAAAATGTAATTATTTAATATTGGGGGAATAATAAAATATAATAAAGTACCCAATATTAAATGTGGGGTCACATGATGTTGTATGGTTTTGGGCACATGGTTTATGTAATACCACTTGGTGGTTTTGTGGGAGCTTGTTTCTATAAAAGCAACCACAAGGGTAGTTGTTTAGGGTTGGATCAAAAAGTTGGTCAAGGGTTTGACAGGTTGCTGCAGGTTAGCAGGTTGAGCTTGTGCATGTGTGAGGGTTTGAAGCATGGCATGGGATGTGTGGATTCATGCTTGGTCACATGGAATGCATGGATAGCTTGTGCTTCAGAAGTGTTCATGGAGTCTCTGCAGATGTATTGTAATGGGTTTCATTGTTGAATAATACATGGAGTGTGGATGCTTTTAGGCTGGGTTTTCCCTCTTGGGGGTTTTCGAGGTATATCTTGTGTCATCTTTGATGGGTATGTTGTCCATTCTGCTGCATGTTTGTTGTTTGAGCCTTTTACTTACATGTTTTTCAGATTTTGGGTTATGGCGGAAATTGTCCATTCTATGGTGCATAGTTTCCTTAGGGATGATGTACAGCAAAATTTTATCATTCAATACATAACTTGTGAAGGTAGGAATTTTATGTATGTATATGCTAAACATTTTTGGCTTATGATGCACCTCCAATGGGGTTTTCTTATGAATGTTCCTTTCTTTCTTTATTCCTCTATAACCCAAATGAGAAAAATAGTCCAGAAAGGAAGCAAGAATTCTTTAGCCCACCATGGACTCATTAAATTGTTG
>VDFB02049037.1:0-78169 GCA_007258455.2 Sequoia sempervirens
AACATGTTATTGTTATCAAATGAATGTGTCCTATTTAAATGATTGTCTCATTTGTCTAATACTTCTATTGATATAATTCTTGAATAAATGTTGCATGTAAGTTATGGAATAATGTTTATTCTAACTTTTGAGATGTTTTATGTATACTGCTTTGTTTTGAGTATATGACTTCCGTTGTCGTGTCATGATGTGTAGGAAAGAGGATCATTCCTCCAGGCAAAGGAGAGATATCACTCGGGGAGGAGCTTGGTCGGGTAAATAGTAACGAGAACCATCTGAGCATACACACAGGTACCTTAGACTGAGTAAGCTTAGTCAGTTTGTGTGGGTAATAGATAAGTCGTCCATAGGCTTATGTGTTTGCATTAGGAGTCGTGTTTACTTCTATATGCATTTATAAGTGATGTTTATCTATATATCTATTTGTGGTTTTACGATTATGTGGATATTAATAATATTATATTATTGCTGACTTCTCTTCCCAAATATATATATATATATATATATATATATATATTATTCTTCATATATATTAGTTTACTAATGAGCTCTGATATGTGATATATTGTTAATATATACTTTTTATATATGTATTATATATTAAAATTATATATATAATATTATTATAGTTATAAAATATATATTTAAAAATACTAAATTATTTAAATATTTATATGTTTAATATATTTAAAAGGACTATAATAATATTATATAATAAAGTAAATAAGGGAATTACATTTTAATATTTTAAAACTTACTTGGAGTAATTATATATGATTAAATATCTAAAAAGTAAAAATATTTATAAACTCCAAAGTGAAAATATTTGTAAATATTTACAAGAATAAATATTAAACTCAAAGGTGATAAAGTTAAAAGATTCAAATCCTTTAACATGAGCAAGTTAATTGAAGCGGACTATTGAATAAGATAGTCGCTAGTTTTTGAGGAAAACATAAAGACTTCATAAAGTATCAAACCTTTTTCTAAACATAAGGAAAAAGAAATATGAATCAAATATTTTGGTGTAAACATTTGAAAATAAACCAAAATATAGCTGAGAGTTTTTCCTGTGAATGGAAGAAAGCTTCAACACAGCAAAAAAAATGGAGGAAATTTTTAGCGCTGGAGAAGAGGAAACGCCAGCCAGATAATGTGTGCTGTAGCAAGCAAAAACTTGACAAAATCGCAGCAAACTTGAGTCATACGTTTTCATGCACCAAGCAGGGACGTTTTTCCTATAGGTGGCGATTTCTGAGCTTTAAGTTTAATTATTTTGATAATGTTGACTCCAAGAGGGTCGATTCACTTCCTTTTGTGATGATATAGGGTTTATATGCTTGCCATGTAACATTTGACTGAGTTTGGGCACCTTGTTGTCATTGTACATGCCCACAAAGAAGGGAATTGTTGCAATTTCGGGCCTATAAATACTTGCCCAGCCATTCATTGTTGGAATAACCTTGAACAATTTGTTTCTTGTGAATTTGAGAGCTGCATTATTCATTATCTTAGCTGTTGTGTTATTCTCTGTTGCTGTATTTTACCATTTTGCTAAGTGTGTGAAAATTAGAAGCTTTTATCAGCCATTGTCAGTTGACTGTGCTAAATCCCTTTTAAACTTTGAAAAGAGTGATTCCAAAACTGAGGTAAATTCTATTAGAGGAGTGCATTTAGTGAAGAGAAACTTGAAGAGATCATCACAGCTTGAGAAACTTGCAAAGCAGCATCCCCATTTGGAATTCTGGAAGTTGTTGAAAGAGTGTCAAGAAGAGCGGTGCTGAAAGAAAGAGCTTAAAATATCAGGCATGATATCTATTTTATAATTCTTGTTTGAAATGTTGTTTTCTCTTATTCTTGTGTTTGACGATTGCAATTAGTTCATGGAGAATTAGAAATGTCTTGATAAACTTTCATTGCATTTAAGGGCAAATGTGTGAGGAATTTCATTGTATTTAAAGGGCAAATGAATAAGGGTAAACGCATAAGGGAATTCAATGCATTTTAATGGTAGAATGAATGAAGGATTTAAGGATAAAAGAAAAGGAATTCAAATGTTTAAGGAGCTTAAGGGTATAGTTTTACTTAATTTGCAGTATAGGGAAATAATGGGGAAAGATTTTAAAGAAGGGTTTAGTATGCAATTGATTGAGTTTTGCATTCCTGTATGATCTCTGTATATGGAGAATACGTAGAGAAATTAATATCTACTAGGAACGAAATGATGTCAAAACCAAGTATGGTCTCTAGCTTATGTTATTAGGTTAACGGTGACAAGCTATCACTCCTAGGATAAAGATTTCCTAAAGAAGGAGTTAGGATATAAGAGGCTTGTTGATTGGCTCATTTCTTAGCAAACTATTTGAGGTAGGAAGTCTGGGGTAAACTAAACCCATTGAAAGACACAGCCTATGCGTAGAGTAAGATAGCCTTAAGTCAAATCAGCCCTAAGTAGTGTTTATGATAGATGACCTTCATTCAAAGTACTGAATAAGAATACTTTGGCCAAAATAGTGAAAGGTACGACATCCACTTAGGTGTGAGATAGTTGAGACTACACTATCAGTTCATTGTGATCCGAGTATTAGTTCGAGATTGTGAAATAGCAAGGTTCTAGTTGTGTAGGACACAGCACTATGCTCAGTTGGTAATCGTTAAAGGATACCCTACCAATCTCTTCTTCAAAGGGAGGGCCGTCTATCTAACGATAGGTGTGCCGGGGACCGCATTATAAGTCTGTGGTTGGCGGAAAAGCGCCCGAGTGATGTTTCTCCTCCACAGCAAGCGGCCGATGTACCAAGATTTGAAAGGACGGACTCCTAGACCTTCTTACTTCTATTTGTGCAAAAGCTTACGAGCTATGTATGTAACTATATTACTTTTGAACTCTGATTTATATTTGCAATGAAAATGGGATTCATGTGGAAATATATTGTAATTTGTTTACATTTATCAATAAAGAAAGGAAAAAATTTATTGTATTGCCTTTTGTTACTTGTTATCTTTATATGATTGAAGTGGAATTTGAAAAATTTTAATTTACGCAAGAGATAGGTCGTTACATTATAGTATGCCAAGTCGGCCTCATTGGGACTAGGAGACTAAAATATTCCAATGATATCTAATATAGGAGCTAGTGAGTAGTTATTGATCATCATATTGTGAATTACTTTCTCATTGAAGACTTTTGGAGGTTTTCCCCCTTGAAATAGCCTATTATTATCAAGCATTTGCAACATATTTCCTATTATATTCTTCTCTTGTGCAAGGTATCTCATTACAAGTGGTATCAAAATATGACTTGGCATTTGGAAGGCAAGAGATAAGGCAATTTTTTTTATTTAGTAGGTCAAATTGAAGCACATCTCTTTTTCAATTTGGCAATTTTTTTCTAAATTTTGGAGGGGTTGATCAAAGACATATTGAAGCTGCTACAGTTCAGATTTGAGATTATCTAAAGCAATTTTGAAGAAGTTAATGCAAAATTAGGGTTTCCACCAAGTTTGCCCCCAAGGCTGCAAATCAATGATTGTCTTGGAGATTTTTTCCTGAAAAGTGAGATCTAGGCCAAGGTAACATACAATAAAAATCTCAGATCATTTGGATTTGTTTTGTGTAATTTATTGCAAATTTATTTTGTCACACCATGGCTAGAACTTCAAAAAGACACAAAGGAAGGAATCTAATCACTACTATAAAGCCTCCTAACAAAGATGATACAATAGTATAGAAGATGGATACCATAAGCATTATAAATTAAAACTACTAAAGTTAAGGAGGCAATCAGATCAAAAAATGGCAAAGTAGATGCAATGGATAACTAAATAAATAGCTTCCCTCAAGAGTTTATTGGGACATTGTTGTACCCAAAATTAAAAAAATTTGCTTCATTAAGGCATTTTGTAAAAAGTGGTCAAAGTCTTGTAAAAATTGTCAAAAAGGTCAGAAAATGTAAATTTGCATGTCACGCATGTTGGCCAAAAACTCAAAATCTAACAATCTAGGTCTCTTTAGAGCGAAATTGTCTACAAAACACAAATCTCATTCCAGTCAAGGCGCTTGGGATTCTTTGCCTTAGAGTATTTTCAATTCCCGACAATCGAAGCACAGTCAATGGTGAAGGTAGCCGGCGAACACGAAGCGGCAAAGATGAAGAACAAAGCAAAAGGTTGAAAAACTCAAATTAAAAAAAACTAACTCTGGCAAGTAAAGGCACCCTAGCTAGCTAAGGGTGCCCAACATTTCAAGGGCTCAAATGCTAGAGTTAGGGTTTGTGCATCCAAGATATCTTTCTTAGAATTCTTTTGGCTTCGCAATAAATCTATCAACCAGGTCATTGGATGAATCAAACAACCAAAATCTTGGATCGAACAGAGAGGTTTTATCAGAGAAGCAAACTAAAAATCATGAAAAACCAAAATATTCTAAGTCTGGTGATCATGGGCACCCCAGCTAGCCAAGGGCGCCTAGGGTTTTGAGAGGTCTAATTCAGCATCTAGGGTTTGCCAAACCAGTCATCTTCTTCATAATTCTTCAGGCTATCCAATGAATGTCTCAGCCAGACCATCGGATTCGTCAAATGCCAGAAATTGCAAGTCAAATGAAGATGATCATAAGGAACAAAAAAGGTTAAATTTGAAAGATGAAAAACACAGAAAAATGACTAACTTTGGAGGAGTTGAGCACCCCAACTAGCCAGGGGCACCCAAGTTTTTGAACCCTCAGAATCAATTTTTAGAGCTTGCAGCCTCTAGGAGATCCTTCAATGTATCTGTTCGCCAATTCACCGGATCTATCAAACTATCGGAAACTAAGATCAAACTGAGGTCAAAAAATGAGGAAAAGTTGAAAATCTTGAAAAATATTCTAACTTTGGAGAGGGAAAACACCCCAGACGCCCTAGTCCAAAAGAGGCACCCAAGATTCAATGCCTTAGAATTTTTTTTTTAGTTTTGTCATCCGTCATTCAAAACATCCACATTCGACGTTGCCGGCTCTAGATTGGCTTCAAAGTTTTAACGCTTGGAGAATAAAGCACTTTTTCGTCTCAAACTCCATTTAAGAAGGCTTTTGGCATTTATTCTTCATATTTTGCAGGTTAGCATTCAAAGGAAGGGAGATATCTTTTCCTTCTCATCAAGATTTGGAGGCTCAAACAGAGTGCTTTTTCAGTTTTCTTCATGGATTCGGGATTGGGATGCACAGGGGCACACTTTTTCATGATCCAATCTTCTAGGGCATCACATTTCAAAAATATGTGGTCAGCTTTTTCACTTTTCATCGATCTAAGTCCATCTACTTTTTGTTCCTTTTGAAGATTGGAAAATCTTATATTTCCAAAAATCTACTTTTCCAGTGCTTTTTTGGGAAGCCCTCAGCTTTTTCAGAATCTGCCCAACTAGGTCTCTTCAAAACGTGATTGTCTACAAAACCCAAAGCTCGGCTTTTGCCGACAATCTGAGGGCAATATATACGCAAAAACCAGATAACAAATCAAACAACTAAATAAATAGCATAGAGCAGCAATATAAATAAATGGAAACAAGAAGCAATTATTGTAGATGGAATCTTTGTACCATTGGTTAACTGACATGTTGCTCCTAAGATATTTAAATATGAAAAGAAAAGTTATGATCTATTTGCTTTAAAAAATACATTTAGATATGTATCGTAGGACAAGGACATAAATGTGTCACACAAACATCGCAGGAATTGCAAAGAATCTTGTCATAAATGTCATAATAAAAGAATTACAAAAAATATTGTTACAGGAGTTGTAAAGAATAATGACAAAGTAATAAAGCATCCTAAGTTCATGTTTTGGAGGCATAGTTAATGATGGTGTAAATTTTGTTGGTTGAAGGAGTGAATCCAGCCCCTTCACTTCCCTTTATTGTTTTGGACCTTGGCTATAGCAGTTCCTCTCTTTCTGCTCTAGGAGGAAAAAATGGAATGAGTCCCTTGTTCTCAATGAAAAGGAGTTCTCTTATGATATTAAGCTTTTATAGACCTCCACATGACCTCTAATTGGGGAAAAACTACACATTTTACATGGCACCCCCTATTTTATTAATTTTGTAGATGCCTATTTAGTGGAATCATACAGTCATACTTGTAGACTTGGGACTGATAATATGAATATCAGATGGACCATTGGATCAATGGATTGCCATTGGAACTTCAGCCCTTTGTATTTGGATTAATCCATATGTGGCCATGTCAATAGATGTTGAATCATGGATCAAGTTATTTTTTCAAATTTCAGCTTCTTTTAGTTTGTTTGAAGTTTTTATACTTTACTTATCAAACATTTACTTTAGTCTTTTTTCATGGCTGACCCCTTGCCATCCCAAAATCCAAAAAAAAATTTGCCATTTGTTGGCGTTTCAATTAGCACCTCTGGAGTGCTTATTGGAAACGGACAGCTATGCACAATGTGTAATAACTGCTCTTCAAATTAGGAGGAGAAGCTCCCTCTTTTTGCTGATGTTTGCATAAAAAGTAAAGTAAACTAATGTTCCTATCTTTTTACTCAAGGGCACGGCACAAGGGTGCATAAAGAACAATGTGTTGCAGCTAAGGTTTTCTCTAGTTTTTGCAGATCTTAACTACAACTAAGCTAACTTTTAATCTATCCTATCTCCTCAAGATAAACAAAGCAAGAGGATACAGGAGCGGGAATGGAATGGTTCAATCACTTAGACGAACTATCTCTCAGAATGCATCCAAAGGCTCTGAACTTCCAGATTTATGCCAAAATAGAATTCATGCAAGTAATCATCAAACAGTAGGCTAGATCTCAGGATTCCCAAGGAGGCGCAGTGCTCTTTCTGAGGTGTAGGCTGAAATGTAGACTACTTGAAACAACATAGAACAATAATCCTACTCTCTAAATTCCCAAGGAGGCGCAGTGCTCTTTCTGAGGTGTAGATCGAAAGAAAGATTATTGAGAACAACATACAATGATAGATCTTGAGACTTTTGGATCAAAGGCAAGGTAGCTCTCCTGATTTATTATCTCAATCTTCGATCAAAGATTACACTTTGGGACAGCAACTTGTGTCAAAAAGAATCACACAAGAAGCGATCAACCAATAACACATGAACATAGATTGAACACACCTATCTAAATAGAGAGAACGCAAGTTGTACTTGGCATTTAACTATAACAAATACGATTCAAGAACATATACTAAGCAAACAAAGTCGAAGGCTTGTGAGCTCAGCGTTTTGTTGCCTTGAAGTAAAGTTACAAAATAATAAGCAAAGGCTCTTATTTATAGAAGCTCAAAGGAGTAGGCAACCCTAAAATCTCCTTAAGTTAACAATGAGTTCTTGCCAATCTACAAAATTTATTCCTGTTTAAAAGTAGGTAACCTAGTAGTTAACTGGGAAGTCTACTTTAGTTAACTAATTCTAAACTAAAACATAACTCCAATATACAAAGGTGTCTCCAAAATAGACATGCACAATTTGTGGGACAGTGAGTCAACTTGGAAAGAGGCATCAAGTTAACTGTTTGTCATAAATGCTATCTTGGAGTAGGATGTCCTTAACTGAGAGTTTACACCTCATCAACTCGAGTCATTTCCTCTAACCAATCGTTGACTATCTCTGCCTTTGGACAACTAATGCTTCGCAGGATGATGACATGTTGTCATAGCATCTCTTCACCACTCGCAATCTGCTCTTGGTATTCAATCTTCTTTGCAGCTGCACCATCTAGCCTTGTTAACATAATTGCAATCTGACTTAGCCTGCAGTCAGCAGGGTCACCGCAGAAACTACTATGGATGAGGTCCTGAAACTTCGTCTGCACGTCATTGAGACTCACATAGTCACCATCTTCACGTTTGATACTGGCAAGGAATTGATTGGTAACTTTGGCAGCTCTGTAACTGGAGTGATGACCTCCATTTCTCCCGCAGCTTTGCACTTCTAACGCTTTTCTTGATTCCTCTCGATGAAAGAGTGTTGTATGATGAAACCGCTAAGTTTGACTACGAACACTCTAGCTGTGAGAAATGCACACGAACTCGCTGCACACGCAAAATTCCAACGGTATCAACCCTCTAAACTGGCCTGTGGAAAGCTATCAGATATACAAGGCGAAACCATATGGAACCTATGGACTTGAGTGACTATGCTTGTCAATCTATCCAAATCAACCTCTGAGAGTGCCCGATGCAGATCGGTGTCAACCGTTTTCAGGAAGTCATGGAGTAAGACCGTTTTGGTCTTGTATTCGACTTGGGAGAATTGCATTTTGAAAACCTTGAAGATTGACTGTGCACACGATACTGTTCGAACAACTTTTCTGCAACTACTAAAAATAGCCTTGCTGAGAAGCACTTTTTATGAAAATTTCTAAGATGTGGGTTTTCTTGGGAATAATTTTTTAAATGGACCCAAAATGTCAGATATTCCAAAAAGTTACTTTTCCTTGTACATGCAAGAATTTCTTGGGGTAGAAGCTTTAGAAGCAGCGAGAAGCAACGAAGCACTATTTCCTAAAAAAATCTAACACATGGGTATTGTAGGCACTTCAAAGCTAAACAAACCCAATTTGCCAGATTTTAAAAATTGTGACTTTTTCTGGAAACCCTAAAAAATTGGGGCAATAGGGCAACTTTTTCTAAAAAAATATGGCACATGGGTCTTGTTGAAATTGTTGTGCTGATCATACCCAGAAGGCCAAATCTGTGAATAATTGTCGTTTACTTGGACATGCAAGAAGATCTAAGACAAGAATAAAAGAAAAGGAGGGGTAAAAGTTTGGAAGTTATAAACTACCTCTCTGAATCTTCAAGAAAATCAAGCCTAGAGATGCAAACTCTGATAAACTATCCCTCTATGCAACTAATTCTTGAAAACATGAAGAACACTAAGAAAGCCTTATGTCAGATCTTCAAATGATGTTTGGAGAGAAAAATATTCGTTCTCAAGCTTCAACTTGCAAAGAGAAACAATTAATAATGACATCTAAGCTTGATAAATAGTGTTTGAGGTGGAAGCAATCAAGTTTAGGCACCAACACTTGATTGAGGAGTCAATCTACCTGATCAGGAGTTCACTTGGGCGATTTCCACCAATTTGGGGACATTTTAGACATGAAGAGGCCTTCAAAATATCTCAACTTCAATCAACTGGGCCTACTTTGACTTTAGGCGTCCAAGTTGAGGAGTTGAAGATTTTTGTCATTTTTTTTGTGACGAAGTGCCTCTGTTCAATGGTTGATTCTAGTTGCTCGATTGATCTTGAAGTCTTGCTAACAGATCCATTGCAAAGTTGGATCAACTCTGAAGAAGTGTGCTCGAGAGTTGTAAAGCTTAAAACCTGCATTTGATGCCTCAAATTCTTGGGCGCCTTTTCCCAAAAGGGTGCATTTTTCACCAAACTTAGTCAATTTCTTGGATGTTTTTCAATTTCTCCATTTGACCTTCAGTGCTTTGATCTGAGATTCCCGATGACTAATGATTCCAGTGAACATGCCGAGATATGGAATGGATAACTAGTTCACTACCGGAAAGAATGACTGGCCTTGTAGGTCATGAAAGTTGATTTAGAGGTCCCAAAAGTTTGGGCGCCCCTAGACTGTAGGGGTGCCTTTGACCTTTTGTGCTGTAATTTTTACTTTGCAATCTTTCACGAATAGCCCCAATTTGATCTTTGTTGTCAAATGTTTAATTTATCTGTTGATTTTGTTGACGATGTCATTGTTGAGATTGATCAAGACGGAGAAGAACTTCCTGGAGGTTACAGAGCTTGAAAGTTGCATTTGATTGCCTAAAAAGTTGGGCACCTATTTCTAGGAAGGTGCATTTTCATTAACACTTAGCCAATTCTTCATGTCCTTCATCTTGCCTTTGCTTCCAGCATTTTACGCTTGATCTTCGTTTGTGAGTGCTTGACAGGTCCTATGAGCTTGCAACTGGATTGATCGCGAAGCTGAAAGGATGTTGAGCAAATTCCTTGGAGAAAGTAGTTGCTAAAAACCACAATAGGTGACTCAAAATGATGGGCGCCCCTGGCCAGCAGGGGTGTAATGAGCTCCAGAGTTAGTCATTTCTTGATGATTTTGACCTCCTTACGCTTTGCGTTCATTGTATCATCGACAGCATTGACCGCGATCACTGTTCGCCGACTACGCTTGATGTTTGCATGCAACATCAAAACCAGTCGTTCACGTGTTTGTCGACTGTGTCGTTGCCGCTGTTGATGTGTTGACTGCATCTATCATTGCGCATGCATGATCAGTGAAGCTTCCAACATTCCTTGTGCTTTACATTCACCATCTTGCTTGTCTTGAGATGTTCACCGCTATTGCTGACACAAATGCGTTCACCGTTGTAGATGACGTGAATGTGTTCATCGTTGCAATTGTTTTCACCATTTTGCGTGTACAGGTGCTTTGAAAAATTCACCAAGGCATTGACTATGTAACTTCTTTTTTTAGCAAGGAGTGCATCTTCCAGACTTAGAATATTTTTAGCATTTTTCAACCTTTGAAAATCCCCTCCGTCGTGAAGCATCTTTTTGAACATTTTTTGCCATGGATTCTTCCTTGAAGCTTTTGAAGCTTGGATTTCGACACCTGGCACTGGCCATTTTGCCATTAATGGCCTCAGAGGTCCTATCTTTTCTCCTGAAAAATGAAAATAGACCCACTAGAGTAAAACAAACTTTTTGGTGATTTTTGACTTGACCAGTGTGATCGTGAAGTCAAATTATCCTATCAAAATCATTTTCAACTAATTCTGAAAAGGTCCTATTTTTAGGGGTTTTCCTAAAAACAAGGGGTACAAAACCCTAATTTTCAAATTTTCAAAAATTTGCAAGTATCCTCCTTGACATAAACCCACAAAAAGCTTATGTTTTGTTTGACCTAAAACGGACTTTCAACAACAATTTTACATGATTTAGACCATTTTAATCAAAATGCCTTATTGAAGCAAAAATTTATTTTGGGTACAACACCATCCCAAATCCAGGATTTTTTTTGCCATCCAAGAAATGCATCCCAGCATCCCCCATCCCCAAAACTTGGAGAAACACTGGTTACAATTCATCATAGGTGGTTACAAAGAGCCTTATTATGATGATGAAGTTACGTGCATCTACTATTGCTATCTCTACATGGAATCATGTGATCACTGTCTAGCTTCTTCTGCTATCCAGGCCAGAGATGCCTAAACCTTTCTATTCAAGAGATTCATTTTCACGCATTGGAATCCCATGGAGCTATCAGGCTGATTGCCACCTCCTTTCAAAAACATCAAATACGTTGAATTTGGTGTGTCCTTTTGATATTGCCTAACCACTCACATACAAGACAAGTTAGTGAGGCAGCGTTCACATTTGCACACTAATATTAGGGAATCCCAACCCTCTGACTCTCATTCTAAGCATTGTGGATTTAGTCCATTCTGTAACGAGAGCCTTATACTCCCTCTTACCTGTGTCTTGGGTTACAACATCATTCGCAAATTATTAGCTTCTTCTCAACCCCTAAAAGTGCATACGCCTTTGATGGTTAAAAAGGTTTCACGGGCATACAATGCTTCCTCCTAGAATTATACAGACCATTTTATATTTCTAAGCATTTTATTTTTCATTTTAAGACCCCTTACTTTCAGTTCGCTTTATTATATTTATTTATGAACCCCTCTCAAGAGGAGGTTAAGATTCATTTTGACACAGAACATTCTTTTCAATGGGATTGAATAGCGCTCAATTTACATGAAAACTAAATGAAGCTATATGAGTGTTGTGGCCGGTACAGCATAAAACACAAAGGAATTCCATAATGATTTTTAAAGAAAACGTAAGCAGTAAAGGAAAATTATTTGCCTGGTCGACCATCTTGTGCCTGAAAATGGCTGCCTTGTCGAGAACCTTAAGGGCCACGCTTTCTCCACTCTCCATGTTCTGAGCAAATTTAACCTTAGCGAAAGTACCTTCGCCAATAGTCCTTCCAATCTCATATTTCCCTACCTTGTGCAGCACAGCCTTCTTCGACTTCATATTCACTTCAAATCAAGCAAAAGCAACCAATCCTTAGCTCGCAACTGATCAAATGCACGACTCAAACGGATCCAGAAATATTTATTCTCAAATTTATTTTCCTTCAACAAGGATTGAACACGTTGTGTATTAAGGACGGTTTCCCGCCGATGGTCATGAGTTCGATCCCTGGAAAGTCTTTAAAGTGATCGGTCGGAAGCGTTTGAATTTACAATTGCTTAAAAGCCAACTAAACGAATAGGATGTGCAGCTCCAGACAAGAATAAATGTTGGAATTACGTTATAATCTGAAAGAACGGAGAACTTCGTACGTGTGGCGCAGATTTGTATTTTCAACGCAAGACGTTCAGAACGGGTGCAGTGGGTCCCACGGACCAAGTCAATAAAGGAAGTTAAGGCGTATTGTTGTGTAAAGCAGAAAAAGGAAGTGGTCCGCCAACAACTTGTAGAAATATATGGCCTCATCCACACGCTGCCTTAGGTAAAAATATTGTGAGTGGTCTCCAATCCAATTAGTATTTTTATATTAATATATGTGGGGTTTAAATTTGGTGCTTTTAGAATTTTGTATAAATAAGAACTCTATCTAAAATCAGAGTGTCTATAAATTAATCACAAATTAAAATGAATAGAATAATGATATACTATATTTAATATAATGAGATAAAGTTACAATGAGTAACATACAAATATATATTCATCTTCGTTATAACTTATATGCAGCAAGGAGATAAACAAGTTCAAGAGGTGAGAGCTAAATCTCAATCACTCACTCAAGAGGTGAGTCAACCCAACCTAATTGAGAAGTCAAGAGTTGAATTGCCTATAAGTGAATCAATTCACTCAACCTAACTAAGACAATGGGTGATCCTGACTAAATAGTGGCACCTAACTACCATCAATCAAGAGGTGATGAGGTAGTGATGGCACTTGTATACCTCAAGTCAAGATGTACATATGTTATTATTAGCTAATTAGATTAGAATAATTAAGTATCCTACTATCCTAAGTAATTTTATTAAATCAGTGCAATATCACACTTAAGATATAACATATCCAAGGTGAATAAAATATTACACCAATAGCCCCCATAAAGTGTGACATAGAAGAAATGGGAAATAAAAAATAGATCTTAGCAACTAGGCCATGTTAGGCATCCATGTACAATGATCTCTTGTAATGGAAGGACAAAAATACCCCAAGAGAGGATGAAGAGAGAAGGTCTATGTGACCCCCCTTAAAAAAGTGAGAAGGAGAAATCCCCATGCAAGAATCTAAATTCTCTCCTAGAATAAAGAGAATAAAAGAGATCATACAAACCCCCTTCAATGTGTATTTTATTATGTCAATGACATATTCTCAATATAGAATGATGAAGGTGGTCCATGATCATTGAACATCATTCCTCCCCTTGGGAAGAAACAAAGCCAAAGGCGTGAGAAAGATATCTTCCCATTCCTAAAAGGAATATGAGGGAAGAAAACTTAAAATATATGATGTCTCAAGAAGTTGCTTGGGTATCATCATGTTAGTGCCAAGAGGTGCCATGATCAAATATGCAATATTAGAACCTTGTGAAAATGGATGTAGAACAAGATCCAAAGGCAAAGATGAATTCTTTGAATGTTGCTTGGTGATCTCTAAGCCAACGCCAAATTGTGATAAATAAGATGGATCACATACCATACAAGATCTGGGTACAATAAAAATTAATGTATGATGCTCACCATAGATAAGACAACTAGATTGATTGACATGAATGATGATCGAGTCAATTTTATGGACTCATGAATAAATATAGAATTTGTCACTATAGAATCAAATTAGGTAGAGAAAGAACAAGAAGGAATGAATGTGCCCTCATGACATCTAAAGAAGGCAATGCAACTCCATATAAATTTTTATTAAAGAGGCTATGAATATCCTCAATGCTATCATCAAGATTTGAAAGATGGGACTCCATAAGCAAATGGTAAGTAGATATCCCAATGAAGTGGATCGAGAAGATTGATATAAAACTACTACAAGGAATTTATTAGAATTCATTAATGAAGTAACACTAAATTCAAATGGAACAAGTAATGGAGAGGAGATCTAAATACATGTCATATGATTACATTACTCATTTATGAATGATATATTCACACAAGATGTTTGAGTATGAACATTTGATATATTTGTTGATGTTGGATTAAAAGAACCTAATGCACTAATATGATTATCTTTAAGAAGTTTCTTTAGTTCATCAATTTTCTTTGGAAGACATTAATTTTTATGATAATTTTTCTTTTCATAGTAATTACATATTTGAACTTGCATGTTTTAGGAGGATTATGAAGAATACTCAAATGGAAAAAAGGGAATGAGAGACATGATTATCTCCCCAAGACTACTCAACATTGAAACCAGTAGATTAAATGTAAAACTATAAGATTGTGGCCCCCCAAATTCACATAATTATGAGATCTTCTAGTAAATTATGATGATAGCACCTTATAATTAGTGTGATTACAACCAGTAGCCAAATCAATGAAATGGTCTTGATATCAATGTATTACAAATGTCAAAATAGGTCATATAGATGAAACTATAATTTTTGGTGCAATGACCAAATCGCATGAATAAGAAGTACAAAAAAGATTATGCACATTCAACAAATTACCCAAAAATATTATTTTATGAGCTCAAACAAAGCCATGAGAGTTATAAAAATGAGAACTACTTAGCATCACTTATGAGAATCTATAACTTATAGAAAAAATATACACCAAAATTAGGAACCATTTGCACCAATACAAAGCTCTTAAAAAGTTAGCCCATGACAAAAAAATTGCTCAGAAAAAAGAGAACAAATGAGGCCTTTGAGTTTAACACCAAAAATCAAAATGGTCAAGGAGAGGGGAAGAAATCACTAACATCATACTTTTTCAACCAATATTAATCTAAAATTCCTCTAGAATATTCCCTCACACCAAAAAAAATCCAAATTGCTAACCAAATTTTGAGAAATTACTTCTACACACTAATATTGCTTTGTTAAAACTAAAAACTACTTATTTTTTGTGGAAAACCACTTTCACAATGGAACTGGTGGTTTTTACATGCAAAGGGAATGGTGAGGTGGCTAAATTATGGAGTTAAGGGAGTAAGGGGTTGGTGGCAAGGTGGTGGTTGTTGTCATTGCTACTAGTGATGGTGGTGGTACAAGCACCTTTGCTATAGTACCTAGTGGTAGTATGCAATCATAAGCCTACATAATACTACATGGGAATTTAGAAAAAAAATGACAATCATACAACCTATATGATAGAGGCAAAAATAGTATGAGAGAGAAAAAGTTTCAATTTTGATGAGATAGTTGATCTTTAGGTTCTTGGGCCTTTTGAGCATGATTGTAGGGTCAAATTTGACCCAAATTTCTTTGAAAGATTGGGTACCTACTAGATCTAAAATGTACCTCCCAACTTCAAGCCCTTAAAAATTTGGCCTCCAACATCCAATTTGGGTGCTTTAAAAGGTAAAACTAACATTCTCAAGTGTTTTAAATTCAATGGTGAGCTCAAGTTTTGTGAACTCAATGCTTCAAAAACTACCTACAAAAAACCCACAATAAAAACCCCAAATCTACTATACCTTTTGAGTTTTTTTAATTTTTCAAGTCATCTTTCAATGCAAGAGAAAAGGATACTCAACTTTTCAAGCTCAAAAATGATCTCTAATCCTAAAAATGGACCAATTTTAGGACATCGTCAATCTAATACCATGTTAAAATTGTACATAAATGATAATTCAACCTAAGACCAAAATTCCTATAAAATTATAAGGCTAAGACCCATTCACCCCGGGGCGTATGGGTTCCCCTATTTTTTCAGGGACAAATTTTGGATATGTTGGTGTCATCATTTTAACATTCAAAATTCAAGTTGCAAATGTCGACTTTTAGGATTTAATTTTTGAGGAATTAGAGAAATTCCTACAAATACCTAGTTATTGCATCATTTGAAATCTAAGTGAAATGATCAAGCAATAAGTGAACATTGAGAGCATTATCAAGCAAGTCAAGAGCAGCATTTTATAACTTTATTACAACAATTCAAGATCCTAACATCAAGTCAAATCTTATGTGAGTTCATATGTGTTTATGTTATCATTGTTTGTGAAGGCTAACCCTTGTTGTAGGTCTCTAAGCAATTCAAGCAATCAGACAAGCAAGATCCAAGACCTTGAAGTGATGTGTATGACTTTAGTCCTTCAAGGAAGTCATTGAAGGGTGGTGAGTTGCAACACTTTGTTGATTCATCATTCCTTCCTATCATTTATCTATTTTTATCACTACCATTGCCATTGTGGAAGTGAAAACACTAGCACAGGGTTTGACTAAGGCAAGCCCCTAAATGGCACAACATTTTCCCTCTCTTTGAATGTGCAGATTTTAGGTTTGGAGAGGATTGAAGGAATCTTGAAGACAAATTGTTCATTGTTGCAATTGAATCCCTACATCTTATCAACTCACAAAAACTCATTTATAGAATTATCTGACTGTGTTTCAACAACTTTACAACTAGGAATCAAAAGCTCATATTTGACATCAGAGGACTACAAAAATAGTTTTTCAACACCCCCATAGGGACTCATACACCCTTGGGAGACTCTATCCCTATATTTAGACCAATACCAACTTTTTTGGGCAAGTACATAATCCTTTACACTTCTTTAGATTTTCCTGCAAACTGTTGTTTTTGTTTATCAATTATCGGATTATTGCAATTTTGATATTAGGGCACATAATCTAATTAGGTTAATCAAGGAAAAGTCAATCTCAATCCACTCTAAGACTCAATAAGATGCAAATCTAGGTCTGATTGGATCGCCTTCATGGTTGAAAACTGTCAATCTACATACCTTGTTGATCTCCATCTTAATGAAACCCTAGAGAAAGGCCTTGAATCCTATTGTTCTAAGCATTTAAACTTTAGGATCACCTTTTTCTTCGTTTCACTTAGGTTAGAACAATTAAATATCCTTATTGTCTTAAGTAAAATTATTAATTAGGTGCAATATCATACAAGATATGATATATCCAATGTGAATAAAATATTATACCAACAAATGACTATATGACTATATTTTCATTTTTATTATAAAATATAATTTGAAATGTCACATGGAAGAGGATATTTTTTACAAGAGTATTTATAAATGATATCAATTTTCCATAATCCATATTGATTATTGCTAATTGATTTTTGGATTCGATTGTGTAAGAATTTTTGCATCAACGTTTCGGATCACACTATGTGATCCATCATCAGGATGAAGAAGATAGCATAAGGAGTAAAAATGAAAACTTGCAAACCCAAAATTGTAAAAGGGATTTAGTTATATGTAATTTATGATATATTTTTAAAATATAAAGTATGTCTTAGCATTTGAAGGGAAATTATGAATAGATAATTATTTTAGAAAAAGTAACATTGATACTATCTTGTAAGTATAATTTTTGCTACAATATCATTTAAAATTTGTTAAAAAGTCAACAAGACCAACACCATCTTTTTGCAAGTCACATAATGAAACTAAGAAATAAAGGCATGGGTATGTTGAGTGACATGTGCAATAAAACACATTGCAATCTTGGGTAGATATGAGCATTCAAGTTAAGTATGTGTAATATATAAAACTACATACCGTGCACTCTTACAATGATATTTTTTTATTTACATTAATGTCATAAATGTATTGTCTCATCATTATAAAGAAGTAAAATATGTATCTACATAAATTCTTAAAATAAATTAATTAAACAATATTAATAAATAAATATCATAGTAGTAAGAGTTAAGATTGATAAATGTGTTCAATTAAATACTTAGCTCTTAATTTGATGTAGAATTCAACTCTACTAAGTGTTACAAGTTAATTAATTGTAATTACAAAAAATATGATAAGTCTATAAAGTAAATCAAAATCGGTAATGTTTTATGCAGAACAGTCCTATGCAACTATAGAATCAAGTCCACAATTGTGGATTTGATCCTTCTACATGCATTCAATTTGTGAAAATTCCAAAACTTTGAAATTTTTCCCCTCTATGTCTAAACTTTAGAAGTAGCTCAAGTGATACTACACTTAGCAACTATTTAACTAAATAATCTTGTGATGATCCTCATGATCAAAATCCAAACAAATGACATTAGCAACCTTTTTATGCTCCCAATGATTAGTTGCATGCTTAACATGTAATTACTTTGGAGGATATTAGATAATATATTAAGTATGAAAGCACAACCAATGCATAAGATTTCACTTAGCTCACTCAATTGTAACATATTATGATGTCACAAAAGCACAAAAGAGTCATAATATTGTATCAGCTTTGATGTTGGCCCCAAGCAGAGTTATAAAACAACACGAGAAAAAAATCATGAGTGAGATATGGAATCATGTAAACACAAATTATATGTGAGATGTCATCATGATAAGTGTTAATAAAAACCATTATCATTTTGAAAATGTTAGCATAAAATATAAGGACAAGAAGTCTAAACATAAGAAACTTGGATTAACAAAAAATTCTAAGATGTACGTATTGTAACTGTGATACGGCGAAAATACTTGTTAGAAAATGAGCAGCAAACAAAAGAGTGCAAACAACAACTATAAACACCCTACACCTCAAGATTGGGAAAATGTTTAACTTAACAAAATAAAATGGAACCTTTTACCTTGTTGAGTTGTCCTTTCGGTTGGCCCTTTGATCTTTGATGTAGTGTATGCTCCCTTGATGGCAAAAGATGCAAGTGTGGATTGTGAGATGGATGGAAAGTGGGTGAAAGTGGATGCAAATGCAAGAATTTGGCTAAGTATGGCTCAAGAGAAAATTTTGCAAGAGTTTGGCTAGCATAATGATCTCCCCCCAAAATGAGAGAAAAGAGGGGGTATTTATAGAGAATTTTGGATTCTCTAGATAAATGGATGGTTGGGATTAAACCAACAAGGCCAAGATGTAGGGTTGTGGTGAGTTGAGAACTCATAAGCCCTCACATTTTAACATGTGGCATGTGAAGTGACTTGAAAAAGATGATGTGTGCATGAGTTAGAAGGAGAGTACATGACATGGAGGTACTACATAGTACCTTGGGATTGGGACAAAATCTCCTCATAAAGGGGGTCCTTGTCCCCATGTGGGTGAAAGGACATGTGAGGAATTAAAAATTCCTCAAATATCCACATGGGGATGAGAGAAGGAATTTAAAATTCCTTGAAATGCATTGGAGAATTAAATGTGAATTAAAAATTCACATGGGGACTTGAGGGCCTTCTCCAAAAGGAGAAAACCTTTAATAAGGTTGACTTAGGACACATTCCATAAATGACATGGGGATTAGGTTGACCTAATTAAGTGATTAAGGTTGTGCAAGTACTTGATTAGACAAATTAATGACAGATTAAAGGCAAGTGGAAAATTATGGAGGATGTGACCCTAATGATGATTAGGGGTGTGCACATTCTAACCATAAATTAATTAGAAGAGGGTTAAATAGTTAAGAGGGATTAGATACCAACTTGCAAAAGTTGGAGGATGTGACAATAAGAGAGAAAGTGGGGAATTAAAAATAAATTTAAAGTTCCAAGAAGTAATATTACTAAATTAAATAAAGTGATATATTTATTTAATTTAGAGAGGAGAGAGGGGAAAAGTATTTATTAAATTAAATACTTTGGAAACCTTATGTAGGACACGAAATATTAATTAAATGAATGATTTAATTAATACTAACAAAGAGGATGAAGTAGATGAGCAAAAGGAAGGTTAAGGAGACGCCTTTGACCATATGGAAGTGGTCAAATTTAGATGTCTACAGTAACTATCAGATATCTTGTAACCATCATGGAAAAATTTCATCATCAATGAAAATGTGAAAAAATGATAATGGGAACCATGAAATTCATATAAAAAGAAATAGATAAGAGGTGTCATTATGTAGTAAGAATCATAAAAGAGATGCTTCCTTGCTTATGTGTTCCTATAAACTGTTCTCAAAAGATGTGTGGATTGTGTAACAAGGAATAAATGCATGAGAAATATGCATATAAATTACCAAATCAAGGGGGAACTAAAACTAGAGAAGTTTCTTTGAAAGCTACTTCACCTTTAAGGACTCTTGATAAAGTTACTCTGGAAGGCATATCAATAGTAATCCATGCATCAAGGATCAAAGTTCTAGAAGAGAGTGAGCTAAGTAAGTTTGTGGATATTATATCGTGTGTTCTTGTTAGTTTGGAAATTCCCCCCATTCCATCAAATATTAATATTTTAATTATTCCAATTGATTCCATAGTTAAGTCTCATGTGGCAAGTGTTTTTTGAGGTTGGAAGTCTAGTTAGTAAGATTTTTTCAATTAAAGATTGTAAATCTCCTATTCTTACTTAGATGACTAGCTTCCCTAATCTATCTATAAATGACCAAATTCAATTAGTGAAGCTAGTAAATACTAGTCATTATCTTTCATTAGAAGTGTCACAAGATAATGTGCTTTCAACTTATGATATGCCCATTATTTCAAGTTTATTAATTGATCATTGCTTTCAATGCCAACTACCATATAAGATAGTATTATGAGTCATATGTTTGTGGTTTTGTCTACCATGTAAACTATTATTACTACAAGTTCTCTTTATTTAGATTCCCTACCAACAAGTACTAGGAAAATCCTTTGCAATAGTAATTCTAGTCTATCTTAGGTATTGTCATAGAAACAATGCCAACCCTAGAAGCATTAACTAAGAATTGGATAGTAAAATAAAGGCAAGAATAAAGTACAAAATTTATATCTTCAAGGGTTGTTTATGCCAAGAGCATTGTGATAGTGAAGAGAATGCTAAAAAAAAGAAAATAGTTGTTAGGAAAAGGAATAATTTTAGAGATATAACAAGAATTATTCTTTGTACTTAAGACATAGAAGGGATTAAAAGAAACAAAGTATGCACTTAAAAAATGTTAGATGTGATCATGAAATAGGTCAAACATTTGATTAAATAGAACAAGATATTAAAAAAAATGTTGTCATGGATGCGTCAAAGGCTGTGATAGTTGACATTGTGTATAATTTGAAGCAAGTGTACCCAAAATTAAAGTATGCTTTGTTGTCGTATTTCCTAGCATACTTTAAGAAAATAGGTTTTGATCTGCAAAAGAGGAACAACGAGGGCGGGCGTTCCATCCGAGGAGGCTCTATGTTCAAGGGTCAGACTCCAAATGGCTCTAAGCCATTAAGGAAGTATTTTTCCCTTCTATAGGATCTCATTCTACAACATGTTTAGGTTTCGTTCAATGTGCTTGTTTTTATTGTTCACGACAAGAGGTCAAACTGTGATTCTCCCGTCTTGCTTTCAGATGTTTCTTTTTTCTGTTATGGTAAATCTATAGTAGAGGAATGCCTCCTAGCGTGAATCAGGCGCCATCAATGAGTGAGGGCGGGACAGAGACCGACAAACCCTCAAATGGTCTGCAAAAATCCATAGAAGGCGAGGAGTCAAAAATGGTTAACGGTGCCAAGTCCTTCAAGGAAGTTGTTACCGGCAACGAAAGGAGCAATGTGCCTGCGACGACTTCCTTCATCGTGGTCAGCGATAGTAGGGCAGAAGGCACTCAAATCTTTGAGCCTAGAGGAGGTAAGGTCTCTTCCACAAACCCTAGGGTAGATTCCTTTATCCCAAATGAGGAAATGGAAAAGGTACTTGATAATGAGGAAAAGACTTAAAAATACTGCAATTTTCTTCACTGCTTTAGATTGTAATAAAACTCCCTCAAGAATTTTTTTTTATGATTGGCTAATGAATGTATAGAATAAAAAAATGGGAATTCAACACTCATTCTGTAGATTAATTCAAAAAGGGATTTTTCTGATATTTTTTAGAGATAAAGAAATGCAAAAAAAGCCACCGACAAGGAATATTGGTCAATTGGAAATGGTATGTTTAGGGCAGTTACCTAGTCACTGAATGTCTTAAATGAGGAAGTCTTAGCCTTATCTTACCCAAGATGGATAAACATTAAGAATGTGCCCCCTGTACTTTGGAGGGTTATCCCGCAACTCCTCTCACATTATGGAAGAACCATTAGGGTTGAGGAAACAAATAACACTCTCCTTCATATGGATGCTTGTGCCATGCTAGCTATCACCCGTGGGGTGGAAATCCCGGATGAAATTTAACTGGAAACAGAAAATGCAATTCTAAACTGTAAGATAGAAATCTTGGGAGGTGCCAACGCATGCTTCCTCTGCAAAAAAGAAGGGCATAAAAGGAAAAACTGCATGATCCTAAGAAATAACCTTGTGGGGAAGGATAAAGTAAAAGTTCCTAAACATAATAAGAAGACAATCCCTAATGCTAATGAGTTGGGAGTGAGATTCAACCTGGAATTTGGTCAAGAATTAGAAAACCCTAAACCTAGGGGGCAGAGATCCTTATGGAAGCCACTCGAGTCCCACCCCAAGATTTGAGGGTGGATAACTCTTCTGATCTGATGTTAGTTGGAGAAGAACAAATGGTGATCGTCAAAAATTCCCCAACTCAAGGGATGCCAAAGATTGAAAATAAAAGCAATGAAGATAGGGAATATGTAGAATCAAATCCAATAGCAAGTGGGATCAATCCCCCAATCAAAATTGTGCTCGAGGACCACCAAAGAAGGGGTGGCCACCTCTCCTTTGGGGGCAAGCTAAGCGCACAAGAAATGGCCATGCAACAGATGAGAGAGCAGATAGGAAAAAATAAAAAGATAATGAGGAACCTAAGGGAGCATAGTCGTAATACTAAAGACAAGCAGGCTCAAACCCTGAAACAAAATCCAATTCTTACAAAGACCTCTAATATGGAGGTTGACCCAAGGAATGATAAGATAAAAGATTGCCAAGATGTAGATTATAAAAGTCTAAAGCTGGTCCCTACCCCTGGGGCAGCCTATAAAGATTTTGAACCTGGTAAAACTTCTATTACTCCTATTATGGATGGGGATACACCCCCTTTGTTGATGACAGGACCAAGAGAGGAACCTACCTCCCCTGGTAAGGTCATGAACAAGGAGGGCATTTCCACCCATACTATTAGTAGGATAATTGACATTAAAAGCTCTGAACTAGATAAGCAAAAGGGGGCTAATAAAAAAGATAAACAAAAGGGGGCCTTTGACCTCTCAGATTTCAAGCCTTTAAACCAAGACACCCTGCAATTTTTCCAAGACTATTTAAGCAGCTTGAATCTAGAAGGGGATGTTGCAACCCCGACCAATGAGGAAGACATAATGGGGAAGTGTAGCCAGGGGGGATGTGCTACCACACCCCAACTAAAGGAAGGTGTGAAAGAAGAGGAAGAAGGAGGCAGCCTGGTGAGTAAAATGCTTAAACAAAAAAGGAGGGGAAGAAGGAAGAAGCAAAAGGAGGATTCAATCCCCTACCAGAAAAGTAAGTTGGGAAAGACAACCCTCCCTAAGTGCTTCGACTCCTTTAGGAGCTCGGATGATGGGCCCCAAATAATGGAATCAGATGACTCTTAATTGCTTTTCTTGGAACATTAGGGGACTTGAGTCCCTAGATAGGAAGTATAGTTTAAGGAGATTCTTAAACCAAGTGAAGAAAAAGGACATTATGATGCTCCAAGAACTCAAAGTAGTAGGCTTCCAACTTGAGACAAGCATGAACTTTATATGGAAATATTCAATCCATTTTGCTATGAAACATGAAAAAGGGAAAGGAGGTATTGCAATACTAGTTGCAAATTAGTGGGCCAAATGGGTTACTAATCAGGGCCTATCTCCTTGTAATAGAGTTGTGTGGATATTGATTGAGAAAGATAACCTTAAATTTGGTATATGCTCAGTGTACACCCTAAATGACTATAGGCAAAGGTGTACGTTATGGGATTGGCTTAGTGGACTACAAGAGGTCCCCTAGATTATTGGAGGGGACTTCAATATGATAGAAAGCACTGAGGATAAGGCTAGTGGGAGTGATATGGGTTGGAAAGGCAATGAGAAATTCTTCTGGTTTAAAATGAAAAATAACCTCCAGCTCTTTGACCCCATAGAAGTTCTAAGAAAAGAAAAGAAAAGTATATGGTTCACATGGTGCAACTTCCAAAAGGGGGAGAGAAGAATATACAGTAGACTGGATAGATTCTATGCAAATAAGGAATCATTTCAGCTCGATAAAGTGGATGAGTCCAATACCAGGGTCAAAGTGACTCTATGGACCCTCTCAGACCACCACCCAGTCTCAGTAAAAATAACACTAGAAAAGACTAGGTTGCCACCATGAAAAAAGTGGCAAAATTCTTGCTAAATACAAAGCTATTGGGGAATGAGGATTGTTGTGACGCCATTTTTACAGTTAAAGAGATTAACAAATGGGTGCACAAGGGGATTTCATACATTAAAAGATGGAACACCAATGTGGAAGCCTAGAAGAAAATCTTCCAAACAATCGAACAGAAGAAGACAAAGGATCTAAGGAAAAAAGAGGGCTTACTGCATGAGAACCTCCTAGTGGCTGAAACTGCCTTGCAAGACGACCCCAAAAATAGAATCCTAAATGAGGTGCTAATATCTGTGAAGGGGGAGCTGAGGAAAATTCAGCTGTTAAAGGACCAAGGCCTCAAAACTCGGGCAAGGTTAAGTTGGGACTCTCAAGGGGATAGAGGTTCAAAATTCTTCCTTAAAAGCCTAAAAAACAAAGAAGCAAAATAGAAGGTTAATGTGATTTGGCATAATGATAGCCTGAGCAAAGATCCTGAGGTTATCCAAAATAGCTTTCTCCAATTTTACAAAGATCTTTTTACCTCAGAAGGAAATAATGTACAAAGTCAAAAGGAAAGAGATGATTGCAGGAAACTAATTCCTAAGAAGTTGTCTGAACAAGATGCTAGTCTACTAGGTAGGCACCTCTCCCTAGATGAGGTTAAGGCAGCAATCCTGGCACTAAACAATGATAAGGCCCCGGGGTTGGATGGAATTCCCATTGAATTCTATAAAAAGAATATAGATTGGGTGAGTGAGGAACTCCTCAATGTATACACAGAAGCAACTGAGGTGGGCTCTCTAGGCAGCAAAATTAATAAAGGTATTATAAAACTGATCCCTAAAGAGGGAGACAAGGCACTTGTAAAATATTGGAGACCCATAACTTTGTTGAATGTCTCCTACAAAAAAAATTCAAAGGCTATAGCACTAAGGTTGGCAGGACTACTTCCAAAGATAATTAACAACACACAAACTGGCTTTATCAAAGGGAGATACATCCTTGAGAGCCTCCTAACAAGTTGGGAGGCAATGGAATGGGCCAAAATGTCAGGGAAAAACATGGGAATGCTCCTTGTGGACTTTGAAAAGGATTATGATACGATTGAGTGGCCATTCATAATGATGGTCCTTGAAGCTTTTAGGTTTCCAAAGAAGCTCTGTAGAATGATTGAAACTCTTATGAAAGATGCCAATGCGCAAATAGAGATAAATGGTTGCTTGACGAAGGAGTTTGAGTTGTAGAGATCTATAAGGCAGCGTTTCCCCCTAGCCCCTACATTTTTTGTGATAGTTGTTGATGCTCTGCACTTTATCCTTAGAGATAACTATTTAACCCCCAAAGTAAATGGCCTTATCCTTCCAAATAAAGAGAAGTTAATAAACCTCTAGTTTGCGGATGATACAACCCTTATCGTAAAGTTGGAAGAAGAGAATGTGAGTCATCTCATGGGAAAACTTGAATTCTTGGAAAAGGCTGCAGGTTCTAGGATATCAAGAGCCAAGTCTATCATGCTTAGCTAGGAGGAAAATCAACCCCTTTGGTTTGAAAGGTTGTGCCTGCAATGGGGGCGACCAAGTAAAAGAGTAAGATACTTGGGGATCCTCTTTGTAGTCAGCCCCAACTTGAGAGACATGTGGGAGTGGGTGAAGGGAAAATTTGAGAAAAAGTTAAACAATTGGAATAATAGGTACCTTTCACTAGCAAGAAGGGTGCAAGTATGCCAAAAAATCCTTGCCTCTTATAACATTTACTACTCCTTGGTTTGGATTTTCAATAGATATCAAGTTGAGGAAATCCAAAAGAAAATCAGACAATTCTTATGGTTTGATGGCAAAGGCAATAAGAAAATGCATGCAATAAAGTGGGAAATTTGTTGTATGGATAAGCAGTTAGGGGGCCTATGACTCAAGAACTTAAAACAACAAGGCTTAGCCCTGGTTGCAAAGTGGATCTGTAAGGCTCTCACAGGTGATGAGCCTTGGAAAGTCTTGGCTAAAAACAATATTAAGCTGGCTACACCTAAAAAATCCAAAACCTGGAAGTACCTTCCTCTTTGTGACTTGGTCTTTGGAAAGTTTGTAACAACCCTTGTTGGATCCAAGGTGTTTAAAAGCTTGTGGAAAGCTTGGGAATCCTCTAAAGATAAAATTATTGAGAAGTGTCAAGTTGAAATTAATATCAATACGATCTTCTTGGAAAGATCCATATGGTGGAATGTATTCCACAAGGACAAGCCACTGGCTTTACTGCAGGGATGTTCTGCTAAATCCTGGAATAAAAAAGGTCTGTCCTGCTTTGACCAAGTCCTAATAGAGGGTAGACTGAAATGTTGGGATACCCTGAGAATTGAGTTTGAATTGCCACAATCTTAGAAAAGAACCTTTGAAACCATTAAAAAAATGTGGTGATCCCCATTGTTAACATAAATGGTAGGAAAAATAATGTGCATGATCTTGATTGGCTGGAAAATAATAGCATTGCAGGTTTAAAAGCAAAAGAGATCTCTTGTTTATTGAATAACAATTCAGAACTTGTAGAAGGCTTAAATTAGTAGTGGAGGATAAAATTAAATGATAAAGAGTGGAAACTCATTTTCAGGCATAATTGGAACAACACCTTGGAGCCCAAGAAGGCAACATTTAGATGGCTGCTTTTGATGCAAAGATTACCAAATGTGGACTCCATCAAGAATCCACTTGTCTGTAATATCTGTAAAAAATCTAATTTTGTAATGCATTTTTTTTTTGATTGCTTTTTTGCTAAATAAATATGGAATATCTTTAAAATTGACATGTTAAAAGCTGGGCAAACTAGAGAAGAAAGAAAATTAGAAATTATAATGGGAAAATGTAATGGTTTTGGAAAAACTAGTAATTTATTCTGGTTAATTCTATCAACTAAAATACTATGGTTTATCTAGAAGGCAAGGAATAAAGAAATCTATAAAGGTTGTAGAAGAGATCTTACTGAGTTTTATAGAAAACTCACTCTACAATTTGTTTATGTGCAGGTTTCCATCATCATCCAGGTAGCAAAGGAGAAATTTCAAAAACTATTGGAGGAGGGAAAAACATAAAACAACAACCAGATTCAATAATGGTTGGAACATAGAGAGACCTACAATCCTCAGAGAAGTGGCATCAAAAAGGAAAAGAAAGATAATAGCACTTTTGTATAATTCAGTTTTTTCTACTTTTGTAATGTTACTTTTATAATAGTTGAGGACTGCAAAAATGTGTCCAAGGTAGAAAGATAGCAACTATAAATTGGGCTTAAGTAGTGGCCCTGTATGTAAACCAATGCACTAATAACCATTGATGTTGTTCATTCATGTTATTTTTTAAACTATATTGAATATAAAAAAAAAATTAAAGTATGCCAAGCAAATGCAATGATATATTGATATGACATTAGATAAGTTAAATAAGAAAAGGAAAAAAGATTAAAGAAATTTTAGACAAGGTAGAGCTTATCAAATAGGTGAAAACTAGCATTGAAGCCACATATATATGAATTGTAGTGTGCTTTCCAAATTCTTCACAAAACTAATTAAAAAATTTGAAAATCAAATAAGTAATTTTAACTCTAACAAGAAGATGTGGGAAAAGGAATATCCAAACTAAAGATATTGGATAAAAGTAGGTTCTAAATGAGAAAGAATAGTTGGTTGCACTCTATTTGATATATACCTACTCACATATTTCAAGAAGGATTTTATCAAGAAAATAGAATCTCTAGCAAACGAATAAAGCAAATCCACCATAAATTCATGGTAGAAATAGGTAGTTCTCTAATTAGAGAAAAAGAACAATGTAGTCCACATTTCCAAAGGATAAAATGAAGTATGTGTCAACATTCATCAAGGAATAAATTAAGGCTACAATGTAGTTGAGGGTATTAAATGAGGAATTTATCTCACTTGGCAATATTCTTAAAGGGACTCGTAGGCCTTTGGGAATTTATGTGGAACATATTGAGAGGAATGGAGAAGGAGTGCATACAACCCTCTTTCAATGTGTAGTTTTTATGTCAATGACATATGCTCAATATAGAATAATGAAGGTGGTTCATGATCATCAAACAAAATTCTTCCCCTTGGGAAGAAACAAAGCCAAAGGTGTGAGAAATATATATTTCCATTCCTAAAAGGAATATGAGGGAATAAAACTTACAATATATGATGTCTTGAGAAGTTGCTTAGGTATCATCATGTTAGTGCCAAGAGGTGCCACGATAAAATATGCAATATTAGAATCTTGTGGAAATGGATCTAGAACAAGATCCAAAGGAAAAGATGAATTCTTTGAATGTTGTTCGGTGATCTCTAAGCCAATGCCAAATTGTGATAATTATTGATTTGATGGATCATGTACCATACAATATTTGGGTACAATAATCATTAATGTATGATGCTCACCATAGGTAAGACAACTAGATTGATGAGAATTTGGTACTCCTCTAGAGGGTATTGACATGAATGATGATTGGTTCAATTTTATGGACTCATGAATAAATATAGAATGTATCACTATAGAAGCAAATTTAGGTAGAGAAAGAACAAGAAGGAATGAATGTGCCCTCATGACATCTAAAGAAGGCAATGCAACTCCATAGAAGTTTTCATCAAAGAGGACATGAATACCCTCAATGTTATCATCAAGATTTGAAAGATGGCTCCACAAACAAATGGTAAGTAGATATCCCAATGAAGTGAATTGAGAAGATTGATATAAAACTACTACAAGCAATTTATTAAAATTCAATAATGAAGTAACACTAAATTCAAATGTAACAACAATTGATGGAGAGGAGATCAAAATACATACCATATGATTACATTACTCATTATCGAATGATGTGTCCACACAAGATGTTTGAGTATGAACACTCGATATATTTGTTGATGTTGGATTAAAAGAATCTAATGAACAAAAATGATTATCTTTAAGAAGTTGCTTTAGTTCATCAATTTTCTTTAGAAGATATTGTAGAAGAGGGGGATTCGCTACTCATGAGTTCTCTTCATTCAGAGATCCTCAAGGGGAAAACTTCCCTAAAATACCTCAGGAATCAGCAATGAGAGTTTCAGAATTTGAAAGACTAGGTCATAGAGATTTTATGGACAAAAGGACAAGCTCTCGGCCAAAGGACGTAAGCACAAAATACGGACAACAACATGGCTCATTGGTGTCCCAGAAGCACGTTGGCGTCTTGTACAGACCAAAAAGTGAGAATGTCATAAAGAATGCCTAAAGGACCACTTCTACTCTGATTATTGAGAAATTACAAAATGCAATAAAGTAATAGAAAGTGATAGAAATGAAATAAAGTGAAATAGCAATGATCAAAAGAAAAAAGGAAATACTTACAACCACACGAGTGATGAAGCCTCCAGCTAGTAAATATCTTCAATACCTACGTTTGTAAGATCTGGAGAAAATGTTGGGGCTGTATACGGGTTTGCCTCAGTCAAACCCCCGTTTTGGTGTTCCCATCTCCACGGACAATCAAGAAGATAAAGAGAAAGAGTGAAATGAATGAAGTGTGTGGTGAAAGAAAAATCCGCTTAGAAGTAGAACCTGCACCACAAAGTAGGAGTGATAAAAGCAAACCCTGCTCAAGGGGGAGAACCCGTATCACAATAGAGGTGATAAAAGCAATCCCCGCTCAAGGAGGAAGACCCGTTTCACAAAGTAAATATTTAGTAGATAAGGGATATGAAATCCCCAAGATGTTCATAGGCATGAAGCAAAGAAAGTAGAGTTGCAAAGAGTGTTGTAAGGGGAGCTTGAGAGAGCTTGAAGCTACTACAACAAGTTATATGAAGCTATGCAAGCAAAAGTTGAAGTGTAGAAGGCTAGAGCCAAGTAAGATAGAAGCAGAAGAGTGGAGCTAGAAATGGAGGAAGAGTTGCAAATGAAGTGAAAGGACATCTTTTAAAGAGAGAAAAGAAGCAAAAAGAAGCTTCTTAGACGGTTACAAAGCATCTCGAGCTATTACCACTGACCAAAGGAGGTGACAAGATGAAAGCATGCTCAAATATATGATCATTTGAGCGTTGAAACATTGTAAGATGCCAACATAGAATTTGGATTTCCGCGTGACATGCTAGTGTTCAGAAATGTCACACTACAAAACAACACGTGCAAGAAAATCTCAAAGTCCAATGTAGAGCTAATGCACGAGGGTAGCTGTTGAAAAGGGGCACTGGAGCATCCTGAGAGGAAAAAGGCTGATGCAAGGGCTAAAATGAGCCTACTCAAGATGCTAAGGGAGTGGACACTAAAGCGGATGCAAGAATGTATGTGAAATTGTGAGGGGTGCAATTTTATGACTATACATTTTGCCCCCACTTTAGCGGGCATATGAATCTACATTAATATGTGCGCTAAAGGAAATATACTAAACATAAATAACATCATATTCCAAAAAGGATACTATAGAGGGAGTAGATAACTCTTTGAATCAAGGAAGCATGCCCCTAGGTTGAAGACCTGCAAAACAAATGTATTAGACCTGCACCAGACAACAATGTTAGAACACAAAAAGCTAAAGGATTTGACTTAGCAAAGTGAAAGAGACCTTGATATGAAAGGTTGTCTTAGTACTATGCGTCATCCCCAAATTAAAAAATAGAAGAATTCTAAAATGAAGAGAGGAAGGGTATATACACAAGATGAAGAAGATACAGATCTTTGATCCGGTATATACAAGTTAAGAGATAAAAAATGAAATGAATGCAAGAGTGATAAAAGCAATCCCCACTCGAGGAGGAAAACTCGTATCACAAAATATAGGTGATAAAAGCAATCCCCACTCGAGGAGGGAAACCTGTATCACGAAGTATAGGTGATAAAAGCAATCCCCGCTCAAGGAGGAAAACCCATATCACCAAATATAGGTGATAAAAGCAATCCCCGCTCAAGGAGGAAAACCCGTATCACCAAAGGTAGGTGATAAAAGTAATCCCCGCTCAAGGAGGAAAACCTGTATCACCAAAGATAGGTGATAAAAGCAATCCCACTCAAGGAGGAAAACCCGTATCACCAAAGATAGGTGATAAAAGAAATCCTCGCTCAAGGAGGAAAACCCGTATCACCAAATAAGGATATAAAGGAGTTCTATAGGTTCTCAGTCCTACAGAGCAAGCCAAATCAGATAATCTTGTGGCTGCTACAAGCTACTTTGTAAGACAGTCACATAAAAGATAGGTCTAGTCAGGCTGCCCCCAAGCTAGACACGACTATATGAAAAAGGTCTAGTCAGGTTACCCCCAAGCTAGACACGAAGATATGAAATAGGTCTAGTCAGGCTTCCCCCAAGCTAGACACGAAAGAATTCATTTGAGATAAAGACTTTCAAAGGGGGTCCCTCAAGAACCCTTCAAAAGGAAGAGGGGGTCCACTCAAGGGACACTTCAATTGAAAAATAGGGAGAAGAGAGGGGGTCCTTAACAAGGACACACATCTCCGAAACAAGTTATCACTGCCCCCAGCATACAGGGGAGTAGAACCATGCAAGATTCTTAGAACATGCAGGATAGAGGTGAACCTCGATATCACTTGTCATGCAAAGAAAAGGAAATTGCATCAATCAAACGAGAGTTCGATGGAACTTGAATCACAAAGTTGTATTTTTTCTTTCAAGGCCTTGCATTCACTAGTGGAATTCCCAAGCACTTGATGGTATGCATAGAAAGAGTGTTTATCATGTTCATGATATTTCTTGTGTGTAGGAGAAGGAAGAGTGATCAAGCGGGCTTTTAGAAGCCGCAACAAAATATACTCTTTCTTAGACAAAGAATGAGGAGCATGAAGTTACCCTTTCTCTTGAGGAGGAAGGTTTGACTACTCAAAAGAAGAAGAAGGCACAAAGATAGAAGACAATGGAGGAAGAATCTTTCCAACAGAACGAGGTTGAGAAGAATTCTTGTCACTCTACCATGGCTTTTGTTAGATCATTCCTTCGAGCAACCAAGTCCCAAATTATGCTTACGAGGTGTGAATTCTATAGGAACCTAAATTCCTTGTTTGTTATGCCCACAACCTTTACGCTCATAACCATATTTAGAAACAAGCTTAAAGTCGGGGCCATAACATGTTTGCAAATCTTGAACAGAAGGAGGATCCTCATAAAGAGCTTTGTCACAACAATGGGGATTACACTCCTCCATGGGATCGCCATCATCCTCTTTAACATGAATGTAAACATTATCTTCTTTAGCGGAAGCGTAATCATCTG
Organism: Sequoia sempervirens; assembly: GCA_007258455.2. Lineage (NCBI taxonomy): Eukaryota > Viridiplantae > Streptophyta > Pinopsida > Cupressales > Cupressaceae > Sequoia > Sequoia sempervirens. The sequence continues at coordinate 32,569 of VDFB02049037.1, forward strand.
AACCTCAAAAGGAGGATCAACACTAAGAACATTACAATTATTACTCATGCCACCCTGTGATATAGGAGAACGACCATCTATGATAGCGGGTGTGGATGATGTTGTTAGAAGGTCTAAGTGGATTGGGTCGATTTTATATTCCTGAATGAAGGAATCCGTAAAGTCTAGAGAACCCTAATCATCACCAAGACATGCATTCTTTTGAGAAGAGATGGAAAGAGTAGACTTAAGATTTCTTGCTTCAGAAGGATCTTCCTTAGGGACATTTATCTCAAGAGTATCCTTCGTAGTAGGTATTGTTGGAGTAAACATCGACAAACTGGATGACACCAAAGGGATAACAGTAGGCACAACTGAGACCTGACCAACTGCTGCCATCTCACATAAGTGCATAGCATCAGGGTCAGCCTTGACTATGACTACTTTATTGTTAGCAATGAACTTGATAGATTTATGCAAGGTAGATGGGACTGCACCCATAGCATGAATCCACAGTCTACCAAGGAGAAGGTTATATGATAATTTTTCTGGCATAACATGTACAAGGGTGGGTACAATAACGGGTCTGAGCTGTAGAGGTAATACTATTGTACCTAGAGCTTGTTGCCCAACATTATCAAACCCATAAATGATAGCAAAAGAATCATTAAGAGAAGATGAATCAATATTAATCTTAGGCAATAGATCGATGCTACATACATTGAATGCTGAATCGACATCAACCAGAGTACGTCTAATGTCGATTTTATTAATGTTGACTATAATCATTAGAGGATCTGCTTGTTTTTGTGCTTCTGGAGGTGGGAGTTCCTACAAATAGAAAGTAATATTCGGTGAATCCGCATGAATATACACCATCAATGCATTAGCATCTGTCGGCCTAGCAAAAGAAGGCAAGAGGATATTTTTCAAGGCTTCTTGAAGCATACCTTGATAAACCAGAGCAAACTGAAGCAAGTCCCACAGTGAGATCTTAGCCGGAGTAACCCAAAGTTGCTCGATAAGATCACAATCACTAGGTGCTTTAGTTGTAGGTTTAGGTGCTCGAGGAAGACTTGGTTGTTTATTTATCTTACTCTCATGAGTATGGGCTTAGGCTCTATAACAGGGAGCCTTAGGAAGATCAGGAGAACCACCATCAAATGGAACACCATCAATAGAACAAATCCTTTTAGAAGAAGAACTAGCTGGAGTCACGCAAATGACCAGTCTCTTAGGCCTTTCAGGGGAAAAAGAGACACATATTACATTTAGAGAATCATCACAACTAGTAGAACAATTATTTGATGACATATTCTCAACATTGATCCAAACAGGATCAAATGTGGAATAATTATTCGAAGAAACATTCTCAACATTGATCCAGGGAGAATCAAATGTGGAAGGAGGTTCATCATTCGCTAATGCACCATCTCTAGAAGAGAGTGCATTGGAATGGAGACAATATTTATCATTCACTAATGCAACATCTCTAGAAGAGAGTGCATTGGGATGAAAAGATTCATCATTCACTAATGCATCATCTCTAGAAGAGAGTGCATTGGAACAAAGATAGGGCTCATCATTCACAAATGCAACGTTCCTAGGAGAGAGTGCATTGGAATGAGGGGTAGATTCATCATTCATAAATGCATCATCTCCAAAAGAGAGCACATTGGAATGAATAGAAGGTAGAGTAATATTAAGAAAGGTATCAATGATTTCATCTTCTTGCAATAAGATATCCTTTGAAGCAAGAGGATTCTCATGAGAAGGATCAAAGATACCAAGTGACATGGGAAAAGCCAAGTCACCATCACATGCATTAAATGGAACATCATTAATAGTTTGAATAAAATTAGATACTGAACTAATAAAAGAAGATATTGAATTCATTATGATTTTTTTGATATTTTCTATGTTTTAGTAAATCGCGTACTTGGAGGTCTCCGGAGTAGAATTTGGGGTCGGAACTTGCGTCGGTTTCTAAAATTCAACCGCCAAAGGCACTAGTATTTTAATGACAAAACTAGTTCTCTAGGAGACCTTTCCAATGGTGCAAACGGTTCTGAATTCTGAGCACCGAGTCAAAAGTTATGACCCTGCCAAGTAGGGGTAAATAAATTCCTAGTTTTTTGAAAGATTTTCTCTTCACGTCAGGTTCACCAAAATGTAGAAGAGGGGGATTCACTACTCACGAGTTCTCTTCATTCAAAGATCCTCACAAGGCGAACTTCCCTCAACTACCTCAAGAATCATTGATGATAGTTTTAGAATTCGAAAGAGCAGGTCAAAGATTTTTTGGACAAACTGACAAGCTCTTAGCCAAAGGATGTCAACGCAGAATATAGACAATAGCGCACCGCGCTAGTGTCCCAAAGGCACGTTGGCATCTTATATGGACCAAAAAGCGAGAATGTCACAAAGAATGCCTAAAGGACCACTTCTACTCTGATTATTGAGAAATTATGGAATGTGGTAAAGTAATAGAAAGTGATAGAAATGAAATAAAGTGAAATAGCAATAATCAAAAGAAGAAAGGAAATACATACAACCATGTGAGTGATGAAGCCTCCAACTAGTAGATATCTTCAATACCCACGTTTGTAAGATCTAGAGAACATGTTGGGGCTGTATAAGGGTTTGCCTCAGTCAAACACTCGTTTTGGTGTTCCCACCTCCATGGACAACCAAGAATATAAAGAGAAAGAGTGAAATGAATGAAGCGTGTGGTGAAAGCAAAACCTGCTTAGGAGTAGAACCTGCACCACCAAGTAGGAGTGATAAAAGAAAACCCTGCTCGAGGGTAAGAGCCCGTATCACAAAAGAGGTGATAAAAGCAATCCCCGCTCAAGGAGGAAGACCTGTATCACAAAGTAAATATTTAGTAGATAAGGGATATGAAATCCCCAAGATGCTCACAAGCATGAAGCAAGGGAAGTAGAGTTGCAAAGAGTGTTGTAAAGGGAGCTTGAGAGAGCTTGAAGCTGCTACAATAAGCTATATGAAGCTATGCAAGCAAAAGTTGAAGTGTAGAAGGATTGAGCCAAAGTAAGCTAGAAGTAGAAGAGTGGAACTAGAAATGGAGGAAGAATTGCAAATGAAGTGAAAGGACATCTTTTAAAGAGAGAAAAGAAGCAAAATGAAGCTTCTTGGATGGTTACAAAGCATCTCGAGCTGTTACCACCAACCAAAGAAGGTGACAAGTGGAAAGCATGCTCGAAAATAATCGTTTGTGAGTTGAAACGTCGTAGGACGCTAGTGCAACGCGCGAACGTCCACACACTGCATTAGCATCTGGACATGTCACACTACAAAACATGTGCAGGAAAATCCCAAAGTCCGATGTAGGGCTAATGCATGAGGGTAGCTGCTAAAAAGGGGCGCTGGAGAATCTTGAGAGGAAAAAGGCTAATGCAGGGGCTAAAATGAGTGTACTCAAGATGCTAAGGGAGTGCACACTAAAGCAGATGCAAGAATGTATGTGAAATTGTGAGGGGTGCAATTTTATGACTATACAGATATTAATTTTTATCATAATTTTTCTTTTCATAGTAATTATATTTGAACTTGCATGTTTTAGGAGTGTTATGAAGAATACTCAAATGGAAAAAAGGGAGTGAGATACATGATTATCTCCCTAGGGCTACTCAACATTGAAACTAGTAAAGTAAATGTAAAACTATAAGATTGTGGCCCTCCAAATTCACATAATTATGAGATATTCTAAAGTAAATTATGATGATGGCGCTTTATAATTACTGTGATTGCAACCACTAGCCAAATCAATGAAATGGTATTGATCTCAATGTATTACAAATGTCAAAATAGGCCATATAGATGAAACTATAATTTTTGGTATGATAGACCAAATTGCATGAATAAGAAGTACAAAAAATATTATGCAATTCAAAAAATATATCCAAAAATATTATTTTATGAGCTCAAACAAAGCCCTAAAAGCTATAAAAAATGAGAACTACTTAGCATCACTTATGAGAATCTATAATTTTTAGAAAAAATAGACACGAAAATTAGGAAACATTTGCACCACTACAAAGCTCTTAAAAAATTAGCCCATAACAAAAAACTGCTCAGAAAAAGAGCAAAAATGAGAACAAATGAGACCTCTAAGTTTGGCACCAAAAATCAAAATGATCAAGGAAAGGGGAAGAAATCACTAACATCATACTCTTTCAACGAATATTACTCTAAAATTCCTCTATAATATTCCCTCACACCAAAAAGAATCCAAATTGCTAACAAAATTCTAAGAAATTACTTCTACACACTAATATTGCTCTTTTAAAACTGAAAACTACTTATTTTTTGTGGAGAACCACTTTCATGATGAAACTAGTGGTTTTCACATGCAGAGGGAATGATGAGGTGGCTCAATTATAGAGATGAGGGAGCAAGGGGTTGGTGGCAAGGTGGTTGTTATTGTCATTGCTACTAGTGATGGTGGTGGTACAAGCACCATTACTATAGTTCTTAGTGGTAGTATGCAATCATAAGCCTACATAATACTACATCATAATTTAGAAAAATAATTGACAATCATACAACCTATATGATAGAGGCTAAAAATAGTATGAGATTGAGAAAAAGTTTCAATTTTGATGAGATAGTTGATCTTTAGGTTCTTGGGCCTTTTAGCATGATTGTAGGGTCAAATTTGACCCAAATTTCTTTGAAAGATCGGGTACCTACTAGAACTAAAATGTACCTCCCAACTTCAAGCCCTTACAAATTTGGCCTCCAACATCCAATTTGGGTGCTTCAAAAGGTAAAACTAACTTTCTCAAGTGTTGTGAATTCAATGGTGAGCTCAGGTGTTGTGAACTCAATGCTTCAAAAACTACCTACAAAAAAACCACAATAAAAACCCCAAATCTAGTATTCCTTTTGAGTGTTTAATTCTCCAAGTCATCTTTCAATGCAAGAGAAGAGGATACTCAACTTGTCAAGATCAACAATGATCTTTAATCCTAAAAATGGACCAAGTTTAGGACATCATCAATCTAATACCATGTTAAAATTTTGCATAAATGAGAAATCAACCTAAGACCAAATGCCTATAAACTAATCACAAATCCAAATTAATATAAATTTTATTCTATATTCAATATTCTAAGACAAAGTTATAATGTGTAACATACAAATATATAGGCCTCTTGGATGCATGCATCAAGGAGATGACAAGTCAAAGATGTGTGAGTCAACTCTCGATCACTCTCAATTGAGAGGTGAGTTAACTTAGTCTAATTAAGAATTCAAGAGTTGAATTGTCAATCAATGGATCAATTCATTAAACTTGACTAAGATAGAGGTGGTCTTCAGTGAATGACAACCATTAATCAAGAGTTGATGAGGTAGTGATGAAACTTGTGTACCTCAAGTCAAGGTGTACACAAGTCATTATTAGATACTTAGGTTGGAACAATTAAATATCCTTATTGTCTTAAGTAAATTTATTAATTAGGTGCAATATCATACAAGATACGATATATCCAATGTGAATAAAATATTACACCAACAAATGACTATATGCCCATATTTTCATTTTTATTATAAAATATAATTTGAATTTTTATATGGAAGAGGATGTTTTTGACAAGAGTATTTGTTTTTGAAGGGATTTAGTTATATATAATTTATGATATATTTTTAAAATATAAAGTATGTCTTAGCATTTGAAGGGAAATTATGAATAGATAATTTTTTTTTTTAAAAGTAACATTACTACTATCTTTATATGTATAATTTTTGCTACAATATCATTTAAAATTTGTTAAAAATTCAACAAGACCAACACCATATTTTTACAAGAGTTGCACAATGAAAATAAGAAATAAAGGCATGGGTATGTTGAGTGACATGTGCAATAAAACACATTGCAATAATGGGTAGATATGAGCATTCAAGTTAAGTATGTGCAATATATAAAACTGCATACCACACACTCTTACAATGACATTTTTCATTTACATGAATGTCATAAATGCATTGTCTCATCATTATAAGAAATAAAATATTTTTCTACATGAATTCTTAAAATAAATTAATTAAACGATATTAATAAACAAATATCATGGAACCTCTCCAGGACTTAGCTATTGTCCGTTAGCTATGTTTCTAGAGGGGTGCTCATCTAACCTCTGTCTTTTGGTTTTGCGTTTGTGGTCTCTCCTCTATCTGGGCTCGAGTTCTGTAGTGGGTTTCCTTCCTAAGAATGCTTGTGGGCTGCCTTTCTCCTTGGTGGGGTGGATGTGCTATAGTGTGGTGCTGCAACCTCTATTTCTCCTTGTTAGGGGCTTGGGTTTTGTGGCCGTTGGTGGTGTTTCGGTGCTTTGCTCTTCGCTGGAGATGGGGGTTTGGCTGTGCTCTCTCCTATTTTCCTTTCCTTTGGTGCTTGTGCTCGGCTGGTGGTGCCCTAAGTCTTTTGGAGTCTCCGGTGCATCCTGTTCCTCTACCAGTTTGAGGAGAGTGGGATCTTTTAGTAAGTTTCCTTGGTTGTTCAAAAGGCCCTACCCTAGTTCGTGGTGGTGGGTTTTGTGCTTCAAAAAGGCTTCTTGGTCGATGGAAGTGGTTGGTTTGGCGCTTGGTTGGGGGAGGGATCTCTACCTTGTTGGGGTGTTGTTGGCCTCTCTCTTGGTTACCTGCTACTGTGGCGTGGCTTGGAGATGCCTTGTTCAATTTGAGGGATTTTTTTGCCTGGAAAGGGTTCCTTTGTGGCCTGTTGTGGGTGTTTTATTTGTGGGGGTTCCCTTGGTTTGTTGGTTGCTCCTTGTGGTGGATGGTACTTTTTTGAGGAAGAAATGGATGGTTATACGATATTTTGGGCTGATTATGTTGTTGGCTGGGAGGTTGTTGTCCTTCCCATTGTTCCTTCTATCTGGATGCCTTGGGAGGAGGTGTTTACCTGTTCTACTAGAGTTCGTGCTTGCTACTATGTTCTACAAACACTGTATCCAATAGAGGTGAATATTGCTCCTATTAAGGTGGATCCCTCTCCTATTAAGGTGGAGTTGGAGGTTGTAGAGATGGTGGGAAGTGCTTCTCTCCTTTGTTGGTCCCTATCGAGGTGGTGTGTGCTTGCTCTAGAGAGAGGTCTCTCTGGTAGTTTTGGGCCCCACTTCTTCCTCTCCTATAGAGGGGAGCCCCATCCTTTTGAGGTGGTCTCAGGGTTGGTGTCTGGTTGGTTGGTGCAATTTGAAGAATGTATCTCTACAATAAATGGTGATGTTTACCCCTCTTGTGATGGGGATATGTTAGGCTCAATTTTGACTAATTTGAGTGGAAGGTCTGCTATAGTCCAACTATTGCAGGTGATTTGAGGCTTGGTTGTTTCATGCAACCTTTTAGAGTTTGCTCTCTTTGTACTTGACTTAGGACTATTGATGGTCATAAGGGTTGTGTCACTTTTGGTTTTGGTGCCTGGAATGGGTTGTTAGTTTGTTTGACTCAAGATTGTTGTTGATTCTGAGTGTTTTGTCACTCCTAGTTATCTAGTGACTAGGTGTTGTTTATTTTTGTTGTGTTTTTGTGGTGGTTCTGTTGTTGTTGTTTCTCTATTTTGCTTGCAAAGTTTGAGACTTTGCTCTTTGGAAGTATTATTTTCCTAGCTTTGTAAAAGGTTTTGGTCCTTTCAAAACCTTACTTACCTTATCAAAAACAAATATCATGGAAGTAAGAGTTGAGATTGATAAATATGTTAAATTAAATACTTAGCTCTTAATTTGATGTAGAATTCAACTCTACTAAGTGTTACAAATAAATTCATTGTAATTATAAAATAATATGAAAAGTCTATAAAGTACATCAAAATTGGTAATGTTTTATGTAGAACAATCCTATGCAACTATAGAATCAAGTCCACAATTGTGGATTTGATCCTTCTACATGCATTTAATTTGTGAAAATTTTCCCCTCTATGTCTAAACCTGCATAAAAAACTAGGTTTTGTGGTGGATAGTTTGCAGATGAAAGGAATATTATGTCAAAACCCATAAGGATGCCAAACTAGTAACTTTGTACAAAGATTAAGAAAAGAAATCATATAGTATTGCCTAGAGTGTTGATGTCACACGGAAACACTTTGATGCTCCTTAATGTGTGTAGGAGACATTTTTAATGTACCTTGGATTTAAAATGTGCGAATGAATTAGGGTTGGCCCCTTGAATACAACTCCAAGGATGTAAATAAAATATTTTTGCAATTTAAGTTGACAAATAATAGTTAAGTCAAGGTTAAATAAATGGGTCCAAAGTTTTCGTTTAAATTTAAAAGTTCACACATCATTTGTGCACTTGCACATCTAACCAAGGTCATTTGCACAACTATGAATCTAACCCTAGACGAGGAAAGGATTAATAGAGGGGTTACAATTAATTCCTAAGAATAAGTGGAGATGGATATAGGCATGGATTAGGTTGTGTCAACTCTTAACAAAAATTATGTCACTTGTACACTTGTCATTATATAAAGGCTAACTTAACCAAAGTGAGTTCAAAATAATGGGAAAAATTGCAAGTTATGCAATTCTCGCCATTATATTTTGTACCTCCTCCTCCCCCAACTTTATCATGGATGTGAACTACCATGAGAATACATGTTGAAGTATCAACAAGCAACCAACGTAGTAAGTAAATATTTACGCTATCATATTAGGTATACAATTATGGATGTAAATGCCACTTTAGTACTTGCTCCCTTGTAATGAGTACTCCATCTAAAACCTACAAATGCAAAAGAGGAAGATCAAATGAGTAACATCTATAAAGCATTCAAAATAGGGATAAACCATTTAATTGCTAACTATCTATACAAAAGCAAAAGGGTACTACTTGTAGATAACTAGCATAATAATACATAAGCATCTAAAGTTATAATACACTTGATAATCATAGGATACCATTGAGGAACAACTAATGGAATACTACCCAACAATAGCAAATTTGATACTTTAGAAGTAGCTAAAGTGATACTACACTTAGTAACTATAACACTAAATAATCTTGTGATGGTCCTCATGATCAAAATCCAAACAAATGGCATTAGCAACCTTATATGCTCCCAATGATTAGTTGCATGCTTAACATGTAATTACTTTGGAAGATATTAGATAATATATAAGTATGAAAGCACAACCAATGCATAAGATTTCACTTAACTCACTCTATTGTAATGTATATTATGATGTCACAAAAGCACAAAAGAGTCATAATATTATATTGGCTTCAATGTTGGCCCCAAGCAAAGTTACGAAACAACATGAGAAAAAAATCATGAGTGTTAAATATAGAATCATGTAAACACAAATTATATGTGAGATGTCATCATGGTAAGTGTTAAGAAAAACCATAATCATTTTGAAAATGTTAGCATAAAATATAAGGACAAGTAACCTAAACATAAGAAACTTGGATTAGCAAAAAATTCTAAGATGTAAGCATTGTAACTATCAGATATCTTATAACCATCATAGAAAAAAATCATCATCAATGAAAATGTGAAAAAATGATAATGGGAACCATGAAATTTATATAAAATAAAATTGGTAAGAGGTGTCATTATGTAGTAAGAATCATAAAAGAGATGCTTCCTTGCTTATGTGTTCCTATAAAATATTCTCAAAAGATGTGCTGATTTTGTAACAAGGAATAAATGCATGATAAATGTGCATATAAATTGCCAAATCAAGGGAGGATTGAAACTGGAGAAGTTTCTTTGAAAGATACTTCACCTTTAAGGACTCTTGATAAAGTTACTTTGGAAGCTATATCAATAGTAATCCATGCACCAAGTATCAAATTTCTAGAGGAGAGTGAGCTAAGTAAGTTTGTGGATATTGTGTCACGTGTTCTTGTTAGTTCAGACATTTCCCCTATTACATCATATATTAATATTTTAATTATTCATGTTGATTCCATAGTTAAGTCTCATGTGGCAAGTGTTTTTTAAGGTTGGAAGTCTAGTTAGTAAGATTGTTTCATTTAAGGATTGTAAATCTCTTACTTACTTAGATGACTAGCTTCCCTAATCTATCTATAAATGATCAAAGTCAATCAATGAAGTTAGTAAATACTAATCATTATCTTTCACTAGAAGTGTTAAAAGATAATGTGCTTTCAACTTATGATATGCCTATTATTTCAAGTTTATTAATCGATGCATTGCTTTCAATGTCAACTTCCATATAAGATAGAATTACGAGTCATATGTTTGTGTCTTTGTTTGTCATGTAAACTATCATTACTACAAGTTCTCTCCATTTAGATCCCTACCAACAAATACTAGGAAAATCCTTTGTGATAGTAATATTTAATCTACCTTAGGTATTATCATAGAAACAATGCCAACTCTAGAAACATTAACTAAGAATTAGATAGTAAAATAAAGGCAAGAATAAAATACAAAAGATATATCTTCAAAGGTTGTTTGTGCCAAGAGCATTGTTATAGTGAAGAAAATGCTAAAAAGAAGAAATTAGTTGTTAGGAGGAGTAATTCTAAATATATAACAAGAATTATTCTTTGTACTTAAGATGTAGAAGGGACTAAAAGAAACAAAGTATGCACTTAAAAAATGTTAGATATGGTCATGGAATAGGTCAAACATTTGATTAAATAGAATAAGGTATTAAAGAAAAGTGTTGTCATGGATGTGTGCCAAAAGTTGTGATAGTTAACATTATTTATAATTTGAAGTAAGTGTACCTAGAATTGAAGTATACCAAGTAAATGTAATGATATATTGATAAGACATTAAACAATTTAAACAAGAAAAATAAAAAAAATAAAGAAATTTTAGACAAGATAAAACTTGTCAAATAGATGAAAGCTAGCATCGAAGCTATATATATATAATAATTTGTAGTGTGCTTTCCAATTTCTTCACAAAACTAATTAAAAACTTTGAAAATGAAATAAGTAATTTTTAACTCTAACAAGAGGCTGTGGAAAAAGGAATATCCTTGGATAAAAGTAGGTTCTAAATGATAAAGAATAGTTTGTTGCACTGTGTTTTGATACTATACTCACATATTTCAAGAAGGATTTTATCAAGAAAATAGAATCTCTAGCAAACGAATAAAGCAAAGCCACCATAAAATTCATGGTAGAAATAGGTAGTTCTCTAATTAGAGAAAATGAATAATGTAGCCCACATTTCCAAGGATAAATGAAATGAATCGACATTCATCAAGGAAGAAATTAACGCTACAATATAACTTAGTTGAGGGTATTAAATGAGGAATTTATGACAATATTCTTGAAGTGACTCGTACGCCTTTGGGTATATATTTGTGGAACATATTGAGAGGAACGGGGAATGAGTGCACTACTCAGTGTCCTGCCACTAAGACCGTATTCCTATTCCTTTGTCATAGAAAACATTGTATTCCTTCATTGTCCTTTGTTACCTTGTTTTTAAGGAATTTGCTTGTATGATCCCTAGTGTTTAAACTTATTTAAGGATGTGGACGATGAGATAGAGAGGAAGTTGGTGAAGGAGATATAAAATATAGAGATTTAAATTTCTATCCTGTTTTACATGCTTTTAGTTTTCAAAACAAACAATATAGTTAGTGTACCATTTTTTTTAATCTTTATGATTGATCTATACGTGTCATTTACGCAATAAATCTAGGCATGATTAATGGTGGTTTAAATACACAATTTTAGTCTTAGTCATTTCTTAAAAGATTGGACATAGTAATTAGTCATTAAGGATGGACATTGTTGCTAGAGGTTAAATGGCTACTCCATCTACATTTTGAATATGGAATTGTTATTCCTAAAAAGCTTAGTTTCTATCTTTCTACCTCTAAATATCTTTGATATTTATTTTAACAAGTGGTTAGATAGGTAGGTTTTATGTAAAAGAAAATGGTGATAATTAATTATTTTATTTAAATGTTATGGTGATTTGATTTGAGATATATATTAAATTTGTTTAATTTTAAAATATTTATGTACTTTTATTTTATATGTATGTATAGAAGGGGAAGAAAAGTTTAATTTGTTGAATAAAAAGAAATATCATGGAAATAAATCTTGAGAAGAACTTAGTTTAAGATTTAGTTTAAAAACCTCTTGACATGGAATAGTATACAAAAACTCTCGAGTTGTCCAAGTGAGTCGAGGCTTGACATATATAGACCTTGAAGAGACTTTTATCCAAATTTACCCAATCCAAGTCACTTTTTAGGAGAGGCGGGGAAATTTATATAACATATCATTATTCCTAAGTTGACTGTGCCAAAATACCCGTCAATAGGTTGGTACTAGGATGACCAAAACTAAAATCTAGGCAAGTAATTACAAGATCTTGGTAAACCAAAGGAAACTTCAAAATATTGAACATTACATAGAATTATAAAACTAGAGATAGGAAGGGAATTTCTAGAATCAAAATCATTCAATCAACTATAAATTCCCTAAGGAATTTTGATGAACCCTTGAACCCACTTGATATATTTATTCATCTTCTCATAGATCAACCAAATGAGTTTCTTAGCCCATTTGTTGAGTTTGAGTTTTTAACCTATTTACTACACCTCAAAATATAGTATCAAATCTACTAGTTCAACCAATAGTGGATACTCACCAACATCCTTGATGGCTAGGACAAAATCACCTTGACATAGTAGGTCTTGCACACCTGTTACCTACAAACCCAAAAAGGTTTCTACCCAAATATCTACATGATGAATTCAAGCTTGTGAATATAAAAAACTAGTTATAAAGTATATAAAAACTACTCATGCTTGTAAGGAGGTAATCTAGCTTCAAATATAGTGTTAAACTTAGGGTCCCATCAACTTGGAAAACAACCCTACTTTCAATGCATTGAAAAAACACATTAATGTGCAATACCATTTTGTTTGTGATATAATGGAAAATAAAAGAGATATGATTGACAAGGTGGATTCTTCAATGAAATTTGCAAACAAATTAATAAATCCCATGAGCATTGAGAAGTATAGATAGTACCAATTGAGTAGGTATTTGAATCCCTAGTAGTTATTTCACTTTTATTGGAGTCCCTCTCTTTTACAATATATGCAAGTGGAATAATGTTAGATTAAGTGTTCTACACCTTGCAAATATGGTAAATATTTAATATTTAAAATGCCTTGTAAATATAGGGCCACATGTAAAAGGACACCACACTTGGTAGAAATCTTAAGATTCCTTGGATGACATGTTATGCCACTTGTCATAGACTATATCATAACATGTGCAAGAGAATCTATGCCATTATAAATTGTGTAAGAGAATATATGATGTGTAAAATCATGTAAGAGAGAATTACAATGTGGATTTGGAAGGACATAGAAAAGACCTTTGACCAATAATTATGACATGTAATAAAATTTCTTCTAAGAGATTTGAATGGACCAAATTGGAGCATCCAAGTTTGGTGAATGCATATTCAACTTTAGGAGTTACATACTATTCTCAAAAGGTGGAATCATCATGAGGAGCATTGGAATTTGAGGAGACTAATTTGGGAACCCAAATTAGGTCCGTTGGTTTGGTGCATGGTTTTGGAAACTACTTATAGTTTTCTAATTTTCCTTGGTCTATATATTGAATTCTTGAGATGGAGTTTACCCACTTGTAAAATTGTAGGGGTTATTTGTCTAGATTTATCTAGACATGGGTTGAAGACCTTTCTTGTAGAGTTGTCAATGTGAGAGTGCATTGTAATTCAAGTGTTGTGATTAATACATTGAGTTAGTTCCTAATTGATGCTAGGCCTTTTTTTATAATTTTTTCCCTAAAGTATATCTCGTGTTGTGTGTTGTTGATTGTTTATATCTATCTCTAGTTCCATTGTTTCTCTCATATGATTGGTGTCTGCATAGTTATTACTTTGTTTCCTTTTAAATAAATGGTTGGTTAGTATGTGATACCTTGATTGATACTACAACTAAAGTTAAAAATCAGACAAAAAATGCTTGGATAGAGATGAGATGTCCAACATTGCAACCATCTCAAAATAAATTATTTATGGCCAACAAGACTTGAGCTCAACCATTGGGAATATTATATGATGTTCACATTAGTTTGGAGCCAAATTTATAGCAAATGAACTTGCAAAAGAGGATAACTACCCTATTTTATAAGGTTAATTCTGGTGATATATGAATATTATAGACATGAACTTTAAAAAGAGATTCACAAGCTTCAAGATTGGTGAACATAGAGTAGTGATCCTATTAGATGCAAAATAAGGATTGCATATATAGAGAAAATTGATGTTGATGATGATGTAAATGGCATTATTTAAATCATTATCAATCAATATTAGATTTCTATGAATATAACATCAAATTAAGGTCATAAAACACCGAGATGGACTCTCATAAATCTTGAAATTGAAATGTTTTTCCAAATAATGTGTAATGGAAAATATAAATCTAAAAAATTGATAACATTTTCAATCTATGGTTTTCCTAAAAGTAAATTTTAATCAAGGGTTTTCCTAAAACTAAGAAATCACAATGCACAATTTTCTTAGTGTAAGACAAATTTTTCCTAAAAATAAGAATTTTTATTTTCAATCCACAAATTTGTGTTCAATCAAATTTATAGCTAATTAGTGAGCCAAAAATGAGAAAAATAGGAAGTTGTTTAGAGAAACATGCTAATTCCTTATATAACTCTAGTAGTTATAAAAAATAAAACAAGCCATTAGAAACATAAGAAATAGAAGTTTTGGGTGGAAATGGAATGAAATGCATAGGTTAGGGCCTATTGTGATGTTAAATCTAACATATCAAGTTTTATGTCTAACCCAAAAATAGCTATTGAGAACAATTTTTCACTCTTCCCACACATGTTCAATCTTGATTGATTGCTATGATATAAAGCCTAATGCAATGTCTAATATGGATATAATCTATAATAGAAAATCCCATCAAATGTTGTGGATTTCTAACATTTAAAAAAAAATAATGAAGTTATTTGTGTTAGAAAATGTGTTGATACTAACAACATTAGAATTCAACAAAAGAGCCAAAACTCAAAATCTACTAATGATAACCTAAACTTTCACCTTAGTCAAACCTTTTCATTAGATAGGTTGTAATGAATCTTTTATCTTAATTAATATATATTTTTTTACCATGAGCCTTGGATAGAAATCTATCATCTTAGACATCCCAATAATCTATCAATTGAACTCATGGGATCAACTTGTCTTTTGACTATGTTAGTAACTACAATTTCCAACTTTACAAAACACACATCATGTGCACCTTCCTCATGATTCCGAAGTAAAGCATATGTTTTTGGCTCATCAAATTCAATTTTAGGTGCATAACTTAGGGAAATAAAAATCCTAAACAAAGATGTTTACAAAATCATGTTGGAATGATATATTATGTGATGTTCTAAGAGAACTATTAACAATCTTCAATTTCCAAGGTAGACAAAAAAGAAGGCATCTTTGTATAAATACATGAGATCTTAAAATTCAAAATATTTGATCTTTTCCAAGTGGGCTCTTGGTATGTTGGTGAAGTTGCATGGTTCACAAATAGTCCACTAGAGATCAAGTCTCATTGGATGTGTATGCATGATACCACAATAGATGAGGTCAAGGTAGAATCAATACCCCTTAATTATTGGAACTAAGTTGAATGGGGTCAATAATTGATGCACTCATTGCCTACAAACCTTTAAAAGTGTTTTAAGATAGTTATCCTCCCAATTTCCTACATGATATAAGAAATTTTAGAGAGAATTCATAAGAGTGAAAACAATTACATAAACTTAAAATTATATTTAGAATTATTATTTTATACTATTGTATCCCTAGTTCAACCCAAATAATTATTAATAATCTAATAGTTGCTACCAAGAGATACAACCTATCATCTTGACACTAAATGTGCTATCAAATATCCCTTAGATCCACAAATAAATAACCTATCACTCACTTAACTCTATCAAATTCTATATTGTATTTTATAGATCGATATGCACATATAGTATATATTAATGTGTGCATCAAAACCAAACATGATTCTTTCCACCCTTAAAGACTTAATTTATAGTCAATTTAAAAGAAAATATATTCTATCAACCCAAAGCCAAATTAAAACTGTTAATAGAAGATAATTCTGTTTAAACCATTGAATCTCAAAAAATAGGGAAAAGAAAAAAAGAATGAATGATTATTCACATTGAAATTGAGATATAACTCTTTATTAAAAAGTATCTCTTCTTAACTAATAGATTAATTATCCAAATTAATTATATATTATAATTTAAAAAATTAAAGAACATTAAAAAATTAAATAGAAATTTAAAAAATGTTTAATTATATTTTTTAATAATTGAACAAGTCAGATTAAAAATTAAAAACAACAAAATAATCAAAATAACAACTCCTATACATCCCCTACCAACTTTTTCATGAAACTATATTCTTCAAAGATGACAAAGGTTGGAGGGGATATTTAAATAAAAATAATCTTTCTAACTGAAATATATTCTTATTTTTAAGATAAAGCCAAAAATGGTGGTATAATATCGATATCTTAATAACATGGAATCAACGTAAAAAATCTCCTAGTATTAAGAAAGTGAATTAGAAGAATTGGTTGATGAAATCTTGAAATTAAAAAGCACAACATAAACAATCTTTAAAAGATATATATGACAAACATAGAGATATTTTATGCCTTAGTAACCATAATCAAACTCTTCTTAACTGAGAAAAGATATTGCCAAAAAAAACCCAATATGACGAAATAAACTTTCATTTATTTTTTTAAATAAATGCTAATTGTGAGCATTATTACCTCCAAAGACAAAGTTCTAATTGTCCTATTCATGACTAGTTGTAAAAGACACTCATAGAGATCATGCCAACAATACTCAAGTTAAAACAATTTAATAAAAGTTAGATCGAAAAGATACCCAAAATCTATTAATATTGATCTTGGATGGATCAATCTTATTTTTGTGTCATTAGGGGAGAGGGGCCTATAATGGAGCACCCTAACTTCACGTTTCTCAAAATCTTACATAGAAATTTCAAATCACACCCAATTTTGTACAACAATTTATTTGGCAACTCATGTGCTTCTATATTCTGTTTCAGGCCACATCATCAAATATGATGCCACATCAACATGATTTTTGTTGAAGTATCCAAAAAGGCCCAAAAAAAAAGTGAGTGATAGTGGTGCACTAAGTCATGTTTTATTGGTGTGCTGATTTGGCATCACATGATTTGTTAGTTTGTGTACTTCATGGATAAAAAGTGTTTTGCAATTGGATATTAAGAAGCTCCACTATGGGGCCCACCGAGGACTACTTTTATCCCCACCATTGGACCACGCTCCACTATAGACCCCTCTCCCCTACTCTCAATCTGATTCATATCATATTGGTTATAATAGTCTCATGTTGCTTTGAGGTCGAAAAGTTTACTACACAAGATGGCATGTTATAGATCTAATTAAGCCTGAGTAGTTATTAATATTCACTGCCTAGAAATGTGACCGTCACTTTGACAGCCACATCCTATCAAACATGCCACAGTAAGTAATCCTATATTTACTGTGTGCCTAGTACGTATACTAATACAGTTTACAATCCTCTGGCACTTTCTCAAAGATTAAAGAGATCACATTTGAGGGTGTACACATTGTTTATTGAGTTCGTCATATGTAGTTAGTTTTATCGAAGTTAAATTGTCAACCACGTTCTACTGATTTAGATTCATAGCATCTAATACAATCAATAAGCACTTTATTTTACTAAAATTTGGAAGTTTATCAAACTGTCAAGAAATGCAACTGGATAAATGGGCCAATTTGAACCTCGAGGTATTTGTTGTTTCGATTCTTCAATCAGTTTATTCTAAAGAATCACGGATTTACTCAATTTATATGTTTATGGTGTGTTCCCATAGTATATACTACTATAAAACCAGTCGTTTCCAATTGTCATTCTAACTTAGCTCCTGAGCACAAAAGGATGTGTACTTTGATAGTCATGTCTATTGATATTGATGACAGCATAATAGCATCAACTAGTTTTTAGAAATAATATATATATCACTGTAAGCTAATGATCAATAAACCTTGTTCTATTTGTCTGCAATGTTGTTAGAATGAAATGCATGTACATAAAGATTTTCATTAATAATGTTCCCCCTCACAAAATGCAACATACACGGCAACAAAATGGTATCATGTAAAATCACAATGTTGAAGAACTTTATTCCACGAGTTGATAATAAGTATGACATTTATGAGTAAAAAGAACATGGTACTGGTGGGTGAAATCCAGTTCCACCTTAGGTCTCTACTCTGGCCACTGCAGAAGCATAACTGACACTGCTATCATGCATTGTTTTGCATTGTCCTGATTGCTCATATTGGACAAATTTAACTTTCATCTTTGTTGAACAGTTCTGCAACACCTGCAACAAAACTAGTTAGAATTGGACAAATGAATTACTGTGCTGCAGATTTTTATAGCAGAGAATATCCAATTTCTCAAATTCTCACATGGAGAAACACACTGATGGCATGCCGACCACAAATAGTATTTCCATACTGAGACAGGTAGTCTTTAAAGGCAATGGGATCTCCTGATGCTATAAGATCCATTCCTTTCCTGTCGAGGGCCTCGATAGATTTGTAAATAGCACCTTCCCTCTCCTCGTAGTACAAAAACTTGAATCTGACACAGACAATAATTATGAAACCATGCAATTGCAATTCCTGTTGTGTAATTCTCTTTGCAAATAGTGAAGCAGAAAAGGAAAGAATTGCCAAAATGACAAACAAGTCAGAAAGAGATTCATTCAAATGAAAAAAAGAACTATATATTTGAGTATGTCAGAAAGAGATTCATTCAAATGAAAAAAAGAGATTCATCTAAGTAATAAGTAACTTATATATTTGAGTATACTAATAAGTTTAGCTTATAGGCTATTATTATATTAATAATAATATTTATGTTTTCTTGCTTTATTATTATAATATAATATTAATAGCCGGTATTGGCATGGTGTGATGGTTTATAGGTGGCATTGTTGTTCTTGCCACCAAGGTTCAAACCCCATTGGGGTGGTATTGTTGAATGATTGTATCCGGTTCATAGCTCCGGTCAAAAGCGTTTACCCCTTGAATAAAAAAAAAAAAATAATATAATATTAATAATAATTACTCAAATATATATTACTTATTAGCAATAGTAAGTAGCCTATTATTTAGCATTTGGTTGTTCATTTTTTCCTTTTTTTTGTATTATTATTGTTACTTGTTTGTTTCCTTTATTAAGTTCTATTTTCTAAGTTCTTGCTTTATTGCTTGAACTTTTAAATTAGCATTTTTGGTCTAATTCCTTCTTTTTGCTTGGTTTTTTGGTTGATTTTTTAAGTTTTTGGAAGGTTGTTTTTGGTTTGCATTTTTTCCTCCTGTCATGTCATTGGCTTGTGCCTTATTTCCCATCCTTCCTCCTTCCCTTCTCAAACCTTTTTAGGCTTTCCTTGGTCTGCGTCTTATCATTTTTTCTCTTGGTACTCTCATTTTCATCCTGATGATGGATCATGGAGTGTGAACCGAAACGTTGATGCAAAAAACTGCGTTGATGTAAAAAACTAACACACAATCACACAATGAATCCAGAAATCTTTTGCAATTAAAAAGAAGCTTGTTAGGAAATGTTAAAATCTGATAAGTTGAGCAATACCGTTGTCCCCAATGACAGAAGTCTGATGAGATGGAAAAGAAATTTGCTGGATCATCAGCATACTTTGCAAGCAGACGCCCATAGATGGCTTCACTCTCTGAACTAATAGAACCAACAAGGATAGGAATGATCTTTACTGGGTGTCTGTAGAGAAGCATGTATAAAAGGTTAACAAAAGTACTCTTGAAAAGATGCACACTACTTAAAAAATGGCGAAATGATCACCCATGAAACACTTTTGCGAGGTATGGTAAATGCATCTCCATGCTATGTTCTGCTTCGTCTACTTGCATGTCCATGACTTGGAATTCACCAGTTGCTTCCAGCTCTTTATAAACTGAAACATAAGATGAAGAGCATCACGATATTCAAAATATCTAAGAAATTTAGCTGCAAATGTAAAGCAACACATGGGAAGAAACCAGAATAGGAAACTCGAGGAGTCCTAATGTACTGAATTCAGAAAAAACAGTAAAAGGAAATTTTAACTATAAGAAAATGTAAACACATTATTCCATCAACCATATCATTCACACAGTCCTACCCAAATCAGAATTCACATAAAACTTAAAACTAATTCAAGATGCACATCAAATAACAAGGCCAAATCTAAAGAGAGAAGGCAGCTGGGCTCACCTTCCAAATCAATGTGCAAATCAGGGTGTATTGTATACTGTGGCACTTGATAGGGCACATTTCTGAGTGCGGTAACGATGTGAAGGGCCAAGAAGAAACACACGAGACCTGTTCACACTCTTCAAACGTTTACAGTAAAGAGATGCAGGATCAGCCTTGTCTCAGAAAATAAATCAACTTCTGTGAAAAAACATTTTCTCTTTCCACACAAAACTAGATTATAAATGAAAGCAAGACGTACAATAATCTAATAAGTTATGTATCCTATCCCATCTTAAGATTCCCAATTTCTAAGCACCCACTTGATAAAAAGTTGCATCACTATGGTTAACTGAATCACAATTAGATTCAAACAATAGAAAAATCCTAAAACATGCTTGCCATCTATCTTGAAACAATCAATTAGGGCAACTTAATAATAGTATTATGAATTTATTTATAGTGTTTTTAAACACTTAATAAAAAGTGTTTTTTAATACTTTTGGAAATTATAATTCATGGGCCCGAATTGGAAAGCTATTCAAAAAGGGTGAATGGATCAAAGAAGCATAACTTGTTATTTTCTGCATTTTCGAATACTTTTTTGAAGATTGAGCATTGTGTTCATATTTTCATCTAAGGACGAAAACCCACTTGATTTACAAGTTGTATTTGAGGATGAAGGCATTTTCAGCTCATTGGCAATATAAATATCATACATTGCTGTATAAAATCATATTTTGCTATCATATTCACTAATGAATGGACCTGTACAACTTTGTAGTACATTTTGTTGATATGAAATAATTTTGGAGGTTGCCATACCATCATACTTGATCACCATTATTGGCTTCCAATGCTGTACATTCTGCCAACACTTAGTGGCTGAACATTCCAAAGTAGAAGGATTTCTATTCCTACGTGTGTGCAAGAGCCCATTCACTGCCAATGAGATCATACAGGTAGATTTGTAGAGAAGAGGAAAGCTTCTTTTTTTCTTCATTTTTTCATTTACAAATGAACTCTCTTGTTTCATTTTATTGTTTTATTTTCATTCCTCTATGTTTAGCATATTAAATGAGATAGGATATATATTATTTTTTGTTTCCTTTTGTTTATAATGCGTTGTCTTGAAAATTTGTTGCCATAAGGATTAAAATGGCAGCCAGTTCCAGCTCTATGAAGTTATGAACCAACGCTACTTTGAAACAAACCCAAATTCATCATTATGGAAGTATGTTAATATGATACAACAGATTCCAATTTGTGGGGATATGTTTGGGTTTGCAGTGGGTGTGATGTGAAGTATACAAGCTCATATAGTCGAGCGAAAGCCCATTTGTGAGGTATGTTTGGAATGAGCATTAAAATTGCCTAGGCAAGAAGGGTCTACCCACCCAAAATGTAAAGTGGTTGAATATAGTAGAGAGCAAAAGCAAGTAGATAAAGCAATTTCCCATAGAATAGGTTATCCTTTGGTAAGGAAAGGATCTCAAGCAATGAGCCCCCCTCCTTCCCCATCTATTCTTAAGTTGTGGCAAAGAGCCACCCATTTTTGGCTACACATCAAAAAGAGCCTATTTTAAAATAAGCGAAGAAAGGGACCATTGGAAGAGGAAGTTCAAAAAGAATCTTGAGAGATGGTTGATCAACACTGTAAGATGCATCTATGCAAATTGTTTGTCTTTCAATGTTATTCGCTCAACATATTGGCAAGAAATGGTGTGCAAAACTAATAAGACTCCAAATGGATATAAGGGCCCAAATTATGAGAAGACACATAGCACCTTATTGGCAAAGGAAATCAAACTTGTAGAAGAATCATTGAAGCCCATTAAGGATTCATGGATCAAGACAAGGATGGCCATACTTCAGAATGATACATATATTTGAAGGCATTGTTGTG
Source organism: Sequoia sempervirens (assembly GCA_007258455.2). Lineage (NCBI taxonomy): Eukaryota > Viridiplantae > Streptophyta > Pinopsida > Cupressales > Cupressaceae > Sequoia > Sequoia sempervirens. The sequence continues at coordinate 54,800 of VDFB02049037.1, forward strand.
ATCTAATATTCTGATTGCAGCTTGTTAACATTACCACTTGGATCACTGCTTTAATCTCTTTGGGCCATATAAGACAAGGAAGGCAAGTCAAACATTTCGCTTTGACATCAAAGGTTTAACATTACCACTAAGTTAGGGCTGCATCTGATCCAAAGACTTCTCTTTGTTGGTGAGGCTTCATGTAAAAGGAGAATGCAGCCTTGTAGGTGCTATTTAATATTTCCCAACCTATCGTACTTTCTTTAGAGGGGGCCATTCCATATATTAAGAGATGCTGGTTTCTAAAATTTATTGTTTTCACTCACTCATGAAATGATAATTGATATTCAATATTTGTTATTCTGTATTTACAAAAGGAGAAGAATACCCCTCCTTATATAGAAAATTATGAAATATTCCGAGCCAATTTTTTTTTACTTTTTCAAATTGCAGATTACAAACCAATGCACCCGTTAAGGTTAGCAGCTAAACCAAAACGTGCTGAAGCAACTCTAACCAGAATGTACACCAGGATCCCGATGTGGGCAAGGTGTGAGCATTGGTCAGAGGATCTAAATCAAAATGCTTATGCAAGAACTCTAACCAAGAATGGCGCCGATGATGGCGAGCATATGGTCAGAGGATCCCTGAATCTAATGTACTGAAAGCACACTCGACACCAAGTATGTGCTACTCACTCCAATACGGAAATGAGGCGACCATATGGCGGAGATAACAGAAATTACAATGCTTGAAAGAAATAACTATAATGCTGAAAGTACTCGACACCCAGAATGTGCTTTCTAACCCAGAGTGGGTAAGGAGCTACCATAGGGCGGAGATAAAGAAATACAATTGCAATTACAAAATGTAAATATGAGCATTACAAAACATGATTAAGCAAGATGAAAGAACTGCTGTCAGTACTACTGTCAGCTTACAAAATGATAGAGAATTCGCTTGCCAAGAGCATAGGAATTTGAAAGATTAGCATTACATCATATAAGAACTCTCTGTGGCTTGATTAGAGATGCCAGTTCAATAAATCTCTCAATGATCAAATAATAATTCTGTTTTTCCACAAATCTGCACTTTTAAATTAAAAACCAGCAACCTAGGAATTCACTCATATGCTCATATCTCTCTCATTTCTCACCCAAATGATCTCAAATCTAATGCAATAGACCCTCAAAATGATGGCGCCTAACTTAGTAATAAGAAATGGCATCTAAAAATGGTTATTAATTAATGACACGGATCCCGAGGCACTCTAGAAAGTGCGCCTTACAAGGAATGACGGATTTGCTTTATAAAATCATACGCTTCATATTAAAATCTGCAAATATTCATGAAGGGTCGCTTCCAACAGAGAAAACCAATGAGACAATACCCAGAACGACTCTTTGTGTATTTTATGACTTATGATTAAAAACATCAATCTGCTACAATGAATGTGCAACTCCAGAAAACCACTAATATGCATAAAACTGATTTACATATCCTCACAAAGACTAAAATGCAGAAATCTCACAATAAAACATTCAAACTACACTATCTCACCACTAGTCGCTATCTTTCAAGCGAGAAGCAATGCCCAAGCTAGGAGGCCTTCATTCCTCGAAGCAATCCCAAAGCCAATCCGGCAGCATAACATTCCTGTAGATAAAAGATGCCCAAATGATGATCAAAGTCTTCCTTTTATAATTTCTCGTTGACTTCTCGAAACCCTAAACTCCTCTTCAAGTCAAAAACCCTAATCTCTTGCAAAGATGGCGTCCATTTCCTTCAAGCTCAATATTGACTTTTTAAATAAAATCAATACTTTAATAAATGCGTCCACTTTATAGCTTGATTTGACTTTGGGTAAAATATAAAATATAAAATAATCTTTAATGAAGGCGCCACCCTCAAAAAGACCACTTTTCAAAACAACATAAAGTCAATAGACTAGGCCAAGGGGTCAACGTTAAAATATAACATTAAAACGTGACTTTTAATTAAATAGCTCAACTTATCTCTCCAATTGTGCCCCGAAGCCATAAATGAGCAAGCCAACTGATCAAACTGAAGTAGGAAGTCAACCATGCTAAACCCAATTGTAAAACTGCCAAAAATAGAATTTACTAAAAATAGTAAATTCCAGAAAATGCTCAGAATGCCGAAATGAACATACCACTGCGAAGCTCTCTGAAAACCCAGAAAGAATCCGCCATTGAATCCACCAACTCCGAGCAAAGACATCCTTAAAAATAGGAAACCCTAATTTTACCCTTCGAGTAGCCTACGGGTCTTCGGAATAGGCCAACGGTCGGAAAGATCATGCTCGAGAAGGGGACATTACAATCCGCCCTTCCCAAAATTGCTTGTCCTCAAGCAATACCACCACAACTCCAGAAATTTTAAAACTAATCCATACGCAAACAAGTATGATCCCTGGTTCCCAAGTGCGTCTCAGGAAGACCCACCATGTCGATGCTGCACCACTCTGATCACATCAATGAAAATATCATACCAATGCTGCACTGACTCCCCTTGTAACTCCAAAGTGTTACCATCTATGATACTCAAACTAAAAGATCTTAAAGATCTTAAAGGACTGAGATTAATATCAAGTAACGTCTCATGTCCACGATGCCCAAAGTCAACAATATCAACCATACCATTGTCTACCACAATTCTAGGCAAGAAAAAAGATAGGCTACCCAACTCAAAATCAATCTCCTCAGCATACCTCCACATGGTAACAAACGAAACCATGACTGCAAATGTGACATCTTCAACCCTTCTTGCAAAGAGAAAAGCTTTCCTTTGCAAGAACTCAACAAACTCGAACTCATGATTCCACATGAATTCCCTATGCCTCCGTTGATTTATCATGGCACAACTAAGAAGTCTGAAGAAGTTTCTCACAATTCCAACCCCAAGAGTCTCAGCATGTAGAATCAAGGCATTCAATAGGATCTCAGCAGTAGGAGTCTCGAAGTGCCAAGCCAAGTCGAGTGAGGGTCTGCTGCTCCAATTATTTGTACATGAATATGTACCAAGGAAACCATTAGAATGAGTATGGTCTCTTCCCAAATGCTGATTGTGCTCAGCCCACACCACCAATTCTCTCTTGTGAAACCATAAATTGTCCCTCGAAAGAGATTGGAAGGTCTGAAATTGAATGAACCAGCAACCCAACAAGACTGAAATGATCAACTTGAAATCTGATTTTATGAAAATCAACATCCAAGGAGATAGATAGCTGTTGCCAAACTGAAAATCAGCACCCAAAATATCATGTCTGCTTATATCTACAGCCGAAAATAAACCCACTGAAGATCCCATCACAGCCAAGTACCAATCCTTGCTCAACTTTACTTTCCAAAACTCCCATTGATCATTAGGAGTGAACTTCAAATGACTGACAAAGAAGGTAATAACATCCAAAGGACAGTGAATTTGAGGCTCATCACTCCAACATACCTTCTTGACACATGTCAAAAGTGAGTTGATACCAGGGCTCCACATCATAAGTAAAGAAGAGCCAATTTGCAAATGGAGAATTACTTTTACTAGAACGCTTTGGGAAATACGTTCTATTTGAATCATCGCACCCTGAAACTCCAAGAAGTACTCAACAAATCTGAATTCATTGAGAAAGCCAAATTCGAAATCATGAGAGAAGAATTGCTGGAAGGATTCAATGGACCCTTCATCAAACTCCATTATGAAATTAGTTATTCTTAGAGAAGATGGTGTAAGCAGGAAGTCCGATAGGAATCTGACAAGCATCCATATCAGAAAATGAATGAACTCTTCATCGGAGTGCCAATCATCCCTTTGTTGCCCATCAAGATTAATGACCTCATTCCACCATGCTTCTTGATTTTCCACCTCCTGAATGGGGAGACTAGGAGCAGCAGTGAAGTCTTCATTATGCAGCTCATGCATCCTCGTTCCATTGTCAGAAGAAGTGCTAGAACTTCCCTCTTCAACAATGATGTCATAAGAAATTTCCTCAAGGCTTGAAATCCCATCATCTACCTCAAAGGAATGTTTCTCATAAGCTTCCTCATCACTTGGTTCAAAAAGAGGATTGTCATAAGTTGCTTCAGCACCCACTTCAAAGAAAGGGTTGTCAAAGACTTGGAAGTCCCCTTTTCCATCTTGCTGATCCAAATCTGCATACACAACTTCTAATTTCCTTGTGAAACCTTCAACATCAAACTCCTCTCGAAGACTATCAAGCTCGTCAATTACTTGCTTGATTTCTTCAACTCTTTGCTCATTCTCTTGCCTGCTAAAATGTTTGAAATCAGCAAGCTAGTCTTCAACCTCTGTTAGAGAGAAATGAGTTTCTTTTAACTTGTCCTTTGTTGATTTAAGCTCCAGAGTGAGCTCATCAACCAAACTCTCATTTTCTTGGACAACACTGAAGGACTTCTTTGCAAGTTCAATAGCATGATCCCGATCCTCCATCAAGTGTATGCAATCTGATTTCAACGCCTCCAAAGAGTCTCTAATGAGTTGCAAATTGAAAAGAGCAACTTCATCCTTAACTCCTCTTTTTCTCTCTTCAAGCTGAGTCTTCCAGTGGAGATCTTCAATCAAACTGTGAGTGCGATCAAATTGGGATAGAATTCGCACTTCCCTCTTAAAGGACTCTTTGTCTTGATCTTCCCACTCAAGAATATGCAAAGATGGTGGATTGCTGGTTGGCTGATTGTCAAAATCAGAACTTTGTTTTGTGTCTTTGCGGCCATCATAGCTGCTCCAGCTTCCGTGTCTTTCACCTTCAACTAGAGGAGAATGCTCATAGTCATGAAAGGCATCATACTCCACAAAATCTTCAACCCATTGCTTGCAATCAGCTTCGTGCATTGATAAATCAGCTTTGTGTTTAGTAACACCCTCAAACTCTCCATCTTCAAGAGCCATATGGTCTTCAAGCTCTTCTTCTTCATCACTGTCTTCTTGCTCAAACATTAGAGCAGCACCCAACTTGCTCAATGGATCATAGTCATCCGCTGTTCGGAAAGTTTCCGTAGAAACATTTTCTTCTTTAGCGGCTGCAACCCCTTCAAAGACATCATCATGGAGCTTCTTTGAACCCTCTTCTTCTTCGAAGACAACTTCCTCTTCAATGGCCACCTCATAGTTTGCCATGCAATTTGATTTTTGATCTTCATCTGGATCAAAGGGAAATTCATCCCACAAAGGTTCTTTATCATACCTTGGTGTCAACCAACCGGGATCCCAAATGGAAAAAGGCTGATTGTTTTGATCAAGAGAAAAGTACTCTTCATGCTTCTCTTGGAGTGTTGAGTCTTTGAATAGGTCACCCTGTAACTCACTTGAACTGATTTCTTCATAAGTCCCTCTCTCCAAGGGCTTAGTTTGATGACCAAACCCAAGTTGACCCATGTCACAAACGTCATAGTGAAGTTGAGAATCTTCAATGTTAGCTGTTTTGAAAACTTCATCCCTTTTGCCTTCAATGTGACCACCATCTATAGGTATATTTCTGATCTCATCTTTAGTAATCATATGCATACCAAAAAGGTCTCCTTGATCACTTGTCATATCTTCATCTTGTGAAAACTCTTGATGAGTTTGAACAACAACAAGAGGGAAACTATCCATCACCATACCTTCAACAAGAGGTGGTACAAACATGTTGGAATCATTACCAACATTATCACTTTGGAAATGGTCATAGGCTGATTCAAGGGCACCATCAGTATTCCCCTTTACTTTCTCTTCTTTATCAAACTCATCCCATACAACAGTACTACTAAAATCTTCTGTGAAGTCATTTCTCTCAAGACCTTCATTGGATGAATCCTCATTGGGACTCAAGACTGTTGTTATGTTCTTTTCACCAAGCTGATCTTCATTACTTCCCATTACATGCAAGTCAAGGGAAGTATTACTCTTAACTCTTCACTTGCCACGGTATCTTCATCAAGCTCACGATCATTCTGATGTGGCATATGCACCTTTCTATCCCGACTTTCAGACTTAGCATAAATCTTTCTGACTCCCCATTTTATGTCAGGATCCTTCATTAGCGTACATAGTTCATGCATTAACTCAAGTAGTGACTTCTCTGTAGTCATCTTTTTCTGTACGTAGTATCTAGTATCTCTGTCACTCATCTGTCAAATGAACTTTGTTGGGCACAGGATGGCAGGATCTTGGCTCTGATACCACTGAAATATTCCGAGCCAATTTTTTTTTACTTTTTCAAATTGCAAATTACAAACCAATGCACCCGTTAAGGTTAGCAGCTAAACCAAAACGTGCTGAAGCAACTCTAACCAGAATGTACACCAGGATCCCGATGTGGGCAAGGTGTGAGCATTGGTCAGAGGATCTAAATAAAAATACTTATGCAAGAACTCTAACCAAGAATGGCGCCGATGATGGCGAGCATATGGTCAGAGGATCCCTGAATCTAATGTACTGAAAGCACACTCGACACCAAGTATGTGCTACTCACTCCAATACGGAAATGAGGCGACCATATGGCGGAGATAACAGAAATTACAATGCTTGAAAGAAATAACTATAATGCTGAAAGTACTCGACACCCAGAATGTGCTTTCTAACCCAGAGTGGGTAAGGAGCTACCATAGGGCGGAGATAAAGAAATACAATTGCAATTACAAAATGTAAATATGAGCATTACAAAACATGATTAAGCAAGATGAAAGAACTGCTGTCAGTACTACTGTCAGCTTACAAAATGATAGAGAATTCGCTTGCCAAGAGCATAGGAATTTGAAAGATTAGCATTACATCATATAAGAACTCTCTGTGGCTTGATTAGAGATGCCAGTTCAATAAATCTCTCAATGATCAAATAATAATTCTGTTTTTCCACAAATCTGCACTTTTAAATTAAAAACCAGCAACCTAGGAATTCACTCATATGCTCATATCTCTCTCATTTCTCACCCAAATGATATCAAATCTAATGCAATAGACCCTCAAAATGATGGCGCCTAACTTAGTAATAAGAAATGGCATCTAAAAATGGTTATTAATTAATGACATGGATCCCGAGGCACTCTAGAAAGTGCGCCCTACAAGGAATGACGGATTTGCTTTATAAAATCATACGCTTCATATTAAAATCTGCAAATATTCATGAAGGGTCGCTTCCAACAAAGAAAACCAATGAGACAATACCCAGAACGACTTTTTGTGTATTTTATGACTTATGATTAAAAACATCAATCTGCTACAATGAATGTGCAACTCCAGAAAACCACTAATATGCATAAAACTGATTTACATATCCTCACAAAGACTAAAAATGCAGAAATCTCACAATAAAACATTCAAACTACACTATCTCACCACTAGTCGCTATCTTTCAAGCGAGAAGCAATGCCCAAGCTAGGAGGCCTTCATTCCTCGAAGCAATCCCAAAGCCAATCCGGCAGCATAACATTCCTGTAGATAAAAGATGCCCAAATGATGATCAAAGTCTTCCTTTTATAATTTCTCGTTGACTTCTCGAAACCCTAAACTCCTCTTCAAGTCAAAAACCCTAATCTCTTGCAAAGATGGCGTCCATTTCCTTCAAGCTCAATATTGACTTTTTAAATAAAATCAATACTTTAATAAATGCGTCCACTTTATAGCTTGATTTGACTTTGGGTAAAATATAAAATATAAAATAATCTTTAATGAAGGCGCCACCCTCAAAAAGACCACTTTTCAAAACAACATAAAGTCAATAGACTAGGCCAAGGGGTCAACGTTAAAATATAACATTAAAACGTGACTTTTAATTAAATAGCTCAACTTATCTCTCCAATTGTGCCCCGAAGCCATAAATGAGCAAGCCAACTGATCAAACTGAAGTAGGAAGTCAACCATGCTGAACCCAATTGTAAAACTGCCAAAAATAGAATTTACTAAAAATAGTAAATTCTAGAAAATGCTCAGAATGCCAAAATGAACATACCACTGCGAAGCTCTTTGAAAACCCAGAAAGAATCTGCCATTGAATCCACCAACTCCGAGCAAAGACATCCTTAAAAATAGGAAACCCTAATTTTACCCTTCGAGTAGCCTACAGGTCTCCGGAATAGGCCAACGGTCATTGGAAAGATCATGCTCGAGAAGGGGACATTACAAATTACAAGACGATGTTTCTAAAAAGAAACAATCGCAAACTAAAGCAAACTAAAGAAAATAACTGAAAGATGCTAAAATGAACTAAAACATAGACAAAAGTTACTACAAGCTAACTAAGTTAACTAAAAGTAAACTATTGACTAACTAAAGCTAAGATGACCATTAAATATTACAATTAATACTTTAATACCCTCCCTTAATGGTCATCTTACAAACATAAACCAAGTTTACCCATGATCTTCTAGAAATATATCATTGGTGACTAATAGTTGAAGAAGTATAACCACCTCGCAATTATTGGTCCGTTCCCACAAAATAATCAAATCTAGACACTGGCACTCGAAAATTGTGAGCTTCCTCTGCTTCCAGGTATTATAACTTTTCCCATTGAACCTATACATACTTTCCAACATGAAGTTGGTAAAAGCAGCCATCCATCTTGTTTTCCAAAAGCCTAAAAAACAAGGTAAAGTCCGTAATCAGCTGGCACAACTCTCACGATTTTTTGAGAAATCGTCTAAAAAGAGGCTCAAAAACAATAAGATTTTTCAGATAAAAACCTTGAAAAAATTTGAAAAAGCAATATTTTTTTAGGAAAAATCTTCAAAAAAAAACTTTGAAAAAGCAAGATTTTTTCAGAAAAAATCTTCAATAAACTCTGAATAAGCAAGATTTTTTTAGAAAATCTTCAAAAAACTCTGAAAAACAGCAATTTTTTTTGAAGAACTCTTTAAATCTTCAAAAATATTCTTCATGATTGCCCAAATTAGATCACGAACTCAACCCACAAAAATGTCCACGAATAGATCTACGAAAATCTTCTTCAAAAATCTGCAATTTCATGCAAAAGAAACCCTAAAAGCTGCTTCAAGGAAACCCTCAAATTTCTTCAAAAAATATGTTGCGATAAACCCTTCAAAAATTGGCTTCAAAAAGCCCTTCGATTTCCAAAAAATCGGTTCACAAAAACTCTTCACAAAAATTCCTCGATTTTTATCTTTAAAAAAATCGACTAAAAAACTTAACGAATTTTTATAAAAAAATCCGTCAAAAAAACTTCCGAAATAATAATTTTCCAAGTTAACCATTAACATTCGATTTTTTTAAAAAAACCGAGCAAAAACATCTAAGAATTTTTTTAAAAAATTCCTTAAGAAAACAACGAATTTTTATTACTAAAAAATCCACCAAAAAAGTTTGAACCTAAGCTCTGATACCATGAAATGATAATTGATATTCAATATTTGTTATTTTGTATTTACAAAAGGAGAGGAATACTCCTTATACAGAAAATTACAAGACGATGTTTCTAAAAAGAAACAATCGTTAACTAAAGCAAATAACTGAAAGATGCTAAAACAAACTAAAACATAGACAAAAGTTACTAAAAGCTAAGTTAACTAAAAGTAAACTATTAATTAACTAAAGCTAAGATGACCATTAAATATTACAATTAATACTTTAATAACTCAATGCAGCCGTACACCTTGGGTATGCATCAATTTCTTTTAATATAATCTTGTGAGACTTTGAGTAGTCGTTGACAAATTTATTTGGCATTGGAATTTGATATTGTAACATTTAAATATTGCTAATATTTCTGATATTCAATTGATTATTGAAGAAGATGTACTCATTGATTTATAAGAATTCCGTTAGCAAACTATGCAATTCTCTATTAGTTAACTTAAATTTTGCATTGTTCTAGAAGGCTTGCCACCAAAACCAATATTGTAACTACATATTTATATTGTGTTAATCTATGTGGTTCAATGCCAAATTTATTATTAAGCTTGCAATTATTCTGGAAGGCTTGCCACCTGTTGATGAGTGTTTTATCATCCACCAAACATCAGAATAAAAATGTCCAAAGACACTCTATCCTCTCTTGAAAAACCACCGCATAGGCGATTCCAAGGTTTCTTTAGTCGGGTCTCGACGTGTGGATAAGCTCAATGGTCGTTGTGATAATGCTGGTAATAAACAAGGGGACTTACGTAGAAAGTCTGCACAAGTTCGGGGACTTAGGAAATTTATCTTTGTAGGTTCTCAATTAGGACTTTCAATTGTGGATCTCAAAAAAAATGGCAAAAAGAATAGGGTTTAGGAGAGTCTAGTCTAAGCCTAAGAACTCAAGAGACAGTAAGGACTCGGTGAAGGGAAATAAACCACATTTTGTTTCGCCTCCTGCAGGACAACATACGCAAAATGGGTGCAATCTTCAAGGGGTTTGTGAGAATAATTTTCACACCTCGAATGAGGTTGAAGTTAAGCTTCCACGTTTAAGAGCTCAGGCTAACTTTACAAATCGAATGCAAATCATCCATTCGAAAAAAGTATGAGCTACACTTCACCATTGAATCAATACGATCAATCTCTCATTCAATTTAACAACTTTTCAAAGCAAATTCTACTTAATCTAACTTTAACTCTAATCTATGGCGGAAGGCAATATGTAACCTCGCTTACTATTCAACAATAAGAAGTGATTCAAGGCAAATCATGCTCAAGAGCTTTTATCATTCAAAATAGTCTCAATGCGACAATATACATAATCTGTCTCCACACCTTACAAATGAGGGGGCGAGCTCAATTTATAGGCTCCCCAATTACAATTCAATGGCCAAGATTGATTTCAAATCAACGGCCGAGATTACAAAATAAAACCCTAATTAGGGTTTGTCACTTTCGACCAATGAGAAAATTTCATTTGAGGACACTTGTCCTTTTTGCTAAATATAAATCAACAATAAAATAGAAAGTTGTTGCATATTGATTTGGAACAATTTGATTGGTTGGAAGATGACGAGGCGCCACCTCAGCGTGCTGGATGTCTTCCTTGGTTGCTTCGTTTTTCTTCCACGTGCTTGCCTTAGAATATTTTCCCTGCCGATAACTCTGTCCGTTGTGCTTGTTCCCTCCTAACTTTCATCTTGGATTCCCTTTCAAGTGTCTAGAATTTGGAGAAGAATGCCTTTGTGCTTTCGCCACAATGGAGGAAATTGGAATTTCCTCTATGAAGTATTTCCTAGACTTAGCCAAATTTTGGCCATTCACGTTCATTTTGTAACATCATCTGGATCATTCAACACCATGCTCGAACGAACTTTTCCTGTGGATTTGCCTTCAATTCTGAATCTGGCTTGTGCTATGTAGGACAAATTCCATCCCTGGACAAGAATTTTATTCACTTCCTCTTTTTTTTCCTCTTCACCCTTCCTGTTTTCCGTCCAACACTTAGTGAATTCTTCTAGCCAATTTTCTCGTCCTCTCCTTGGGCGGACTTCATATGAGCTTGGACGTTTTCTCTCTCGGCCTAAGTCAGACTTCAAGCCACTTTGGACAAACATTTCTAGGGAGAAAGTCGAACTTTATCATGCTTGCCATCTTTTCTCTTACACTGGGGCAAACTTTCTCAACACTTTGCCATTTCTTTTCTTGGTCTAGGTCGGACTTTGCACCATTTTTGCCACTGTACTTGGCGGATCTTATGGATGTCTGGACATACTTTCTCCAAGCAAAGTCGGACTTTGTAAAGGTTTGGAAATGCCGTGCTTCGGAAAAGTCAGACTTTCTTGTGCCGTCCCATCCTTTTTCCCTCGCTCCATTTGACTTGAAGCAGACTTGCCTCCATCCCATGCCTTTGCTTCTTCTTTAAAGATTCGCCTCGCGTCGTCACCCACCTGCAAGAAATAAAATAAACAGATTCAGATTTTCTCTCTCCTGAATTTTTTTACCACTCTCTCTCCTGAAGCCATGGTGAATTTAATTTTGCCCTCCGGATTTTATCTTTGGCCGGCACAAATTATCTTCCTCCAAAACATTGTCTGGCGAATTTGATTTTGTCCAAGGCATTGAAAATAAATTATTAAAATATTAAAATATTTTAATTTATTCCAACCCGTTCGTCTTCGACCCATGGCTATTTCGATTTCCTCTTCGTTTTTCTTGGCTAAGAGTGTATTTTCCAATTTTATCCTCAATTTCGTCTAGCCAAACCAAAATTCAAGCCATTCCGTCAAAGATTTTATTGCCAGATCCTCATTTTTCTTTGCCGAGGCGAGATTTTAAGCTTATTCTACCCTGCCAAAGTCAAATACTTCCTTGCTCGGTCGAATTTTTCTAAGCAAGATCCTTGTCCGAATGTCTTTGCCGGTTGAATTTTCCTGACGTCTGACATATTCTTCATCCTTTTGGTCAAGGACGATCCTTCCTTTCCCTTTACCTCGTGCATTTTTCTTTGGTCAAAGTTGGCAATTTCTCGACATTTTCTCCATACTTAGGCAAATTTTGCCTCTTTTCCTTCATCGAGTTGGGCACATTCCGTTTTATTCTTCGCCACACCCTGATATTCTTTAGCACGTGCCCTTTCAAGCTTGGCATTTGTCCTCTCGAAAGCGTCCGAATGTCCAGCCAACGTCTTCATTTTTCATTCCTTAGCTTCTTTACTTAGGCAAATATTCGAACCTCTTCTTTGGATTTGGCCTTGACACTTAGCCAAAAATCATCATTTTATCCCTTCATGTGCTTAGGCGGACTTCCTTAGCACCTTGGACAAGCGCGGTAGACTTCCTTAACATCTTGCCAACCTCTTCAAGTGTATGGCGGACTTTCCTTCCTCTTCGGATATGCATCTTGGACGTCCCTCTTTTCTAGGGCGGACTTCAAAGAAGTTTGGACATCACCTCCTTGAGCATGGCGGACTTCCAAACTTTTAGCACTTTGCTTAACCCTTTGTCTCTTTGGAAATCCTACAATACTTAGTCAAAATTTCGAATTCCCACCTTTTTAGGCTTTTTGCACTTAGGCAAAAAATTCGAAATTTTCATGGATAGTCTTCAGCCAAGTCAAATCTTTCAAGGGCGGACTTCATAACCCTCTTGCATCTCTCTTTTAAGTAGATGGCGGACTTTGGATGATGTTTGGACAAGGATGGCGGACTTCGGAGGTTCCTTGCACTTCCTTTTGAGCACATGGCGGACTTCAAGGGATGCATGGCGGACCTTGGAGCTGATTGGCATTTGTCTCAACATTTTATCCCTGTCAAAGATCAATTTTCCACCCTTTTAGGCCCTCATACTTAGCAGATTTTCGAAATTCTCTTTGCTGGGCCTCAACACTTAGTAAAATTTTGATTTTTTTCTCCTTCTATATGCCTAGGCGGACTTTGGATGGCATCTTCCACATGATGGCGGACTTTCTAACCCTCTTGCCACTTCCTTTCAAGCCAAGGCGGACTTTCTATGATCTTAGGATGAGCACCTTTGCTGCTGGGCGGACTTTCCTTCCTCCTTGGACATCCTTGGCGGACTTTGGATGGGTCAAGGATATGCTTCTTGCTGCATTTGCTTGCCATCAGACTTCTTTCAAGGGCGGACTTGGCTGATGGTCTGGCCATTGGCTCATTTGACTTAGACATTTCCAAGGGCGGACTTGGCTGATGGTCTGGCCATTGCTCAGATTTTTGTGCCATTGATTGCTTGGCTGAAGCTTCACCATTGACTGTGAGCTGAAAGTCTTCCATACTTAGGCGAATATCTCAGTTTTCTCCATGAATAGATGTTCAGTTTTGCCCAGATTTCTCATGAATTTCCAGATTCTCCATGAATGTTCAGTCATTATCTCAGATTTCCGATGAGTTTCTCAGATTTTTCCATGAATTGCTTGGATTTCTTGACTGGTTCGTCAAATTTTCAACCATTTTAGTGCTCTTTACCAGATTTCTCTGTAATTTTCCAGAATTTCTCACCATTTTTGAACGAATTTTCCAGATTTTTCGAAAAAATTTCAAAATTTTCATTTCGATTTTCTGAGAGATCTATTGAGTTTTTTGAACTTCTGAGTGCGTTTTCAGAACTCGGGACCCTTCTAAAAATAGAAACTTTCCAAAAATAGAAATTTTCCAAAAATAGCAACTTTCCAAAAATAGACCCTAAAAAATAGGGATCCCAGAATTGCCCAAAAGTGCCAAAAAGTAGGTCCTAAAAAATAGGGGGCCCGGGGTGAGAAACCCTAAAAATTTGGAAGTGTCGGATTTGACTGAAACGACAGTCGATCTTCGCCTCCCAGGCCTTCTAAGCACGATGGTGACGTTTACGCGCTGATTCAAGCATGGATTCTTGACTTGGCTCAGATGACTCTCGGCAGACTGACTGACTTGGAACCCTCAAAATGATGACCTCATTGTAAAAAGACAAGTGACATGCAACTGCAACACCGAGGCAAAAAGCGAAAATAGGGGGTCCCCATTTGCAATGGGGCGATGTGTGAAATGGTCACAACACCACCAGAAGTAGTTTCTATCATTTTCAGTTATAGATTGTAATTAATCTAAAAGGCTTGTTGCTAGAATATGTATATCTTTTCTTCTAGATCTTGAAATAGTTTGCAATATTGAGTCGTGCAGCTTGCTGCCAACAAGCATATTAATAAAATATTTTTTTAATTCCTTTCACCATATGCTCTCGCCTTGCCCACATTGAGATCTTGGTGATCAAAAGGCGTTAAAGGTTTCATATGTTGTCCATTGTAAAATTATAAAAATCAGAAGAATTTTTGTTCGTGACATTACAAAGGCACTGGAGTTTGTTGATGTTTGCAGCATTGGTCTCCACTTCCAACAATCTCCTTGATGACAAGATAAATTAAATAATAGCTAAGGCTATTTAATTTATATATAGCGATTGGATAAAATAAAGAGACATGTCTTTAATAATAAATGGTGATTAACATTTGAAGAGGCACGGATTGTTAATGAAGCCGACCTTCCTTGCATGGGCGCGATTTTATTGAAGAGGCACATCTCTCTATGCTGGGCCGACTTGTTATTTTGAAAGGACACGTCCTCCTCTATCATTTGTATATATACTCATTGTTCCATCTCATTGTATTATTGATTTATTTCCATTCATCTCAAGAGCGAATTTATCTTCAAGGCAGATCGAAGTTATTCAAGTTCAGGTTCGGCATTATTGGAGGCTGAGATTTACATCAGCGAATTGTCTCTTTGTATTGCTGTGTTGCATCACTCTTTGGTGCATGTATTTAGGCCTATATATCGGCCTCTTGTAAAGAGATCATTATTGTGTTGATTCAATATATAAGTGATATATTGTTGCTGGGTTTTTCTCCCTCAAGAGGAGGGTTTTCCCAGGGTATCTGCTGTGTTATTGTGTCTGATTTTGAATTAATTTTCTGTGCATTACATCTGATCATAAAACTAACAGAGTTAAATTAAAGTATACAGAATTTAGAACCCATTCAATGTTAGACTGTCGTCAATTTTAACAATCTAGATCTCTATGAAATTAATATAAACATTGCTAGCAGTCTAGTTGGCATTCATATTCATATCATCTTTATATTAACAAGGACATCATGGCAGAGTAGAAACTATTCACAAATCATCTTGGAATCCCTTTTGCAAGGATCTATCACCTCAAAAAATATGACTAATCACAAAAAATATATGAATAACAAAATAGTCAAGGCCAATGACTTCACCCCATGTGACATTCACTAATCTAGACAACCTTACTTTGACAAAGTGGTGTCAGCCTGAATACATAGACTTACATCTACTACAATTGTCAACTACTAGCTCTAATGACTTTTAACTAGGAAAAAACTTCTATTTCTAGCAAAGGGGATCAATGCTCATCCAATGAGTGATTGACATTTATGCTTTCTTATTGCATTTGTACTTTTGTCTTTCCCTTGCACATTATACCAGGAAGATACTAGGGCATGCAGTTAGGCATATGTTGAGACAATTAAATGCCTCCACCATGGATAGACACAAGTGCACACTTTAAAACACAAGACAAATATTTACATAATATACATGGTCAACATAAATGTTAATGTGCCTATGCAAAGCATGTGACTAACTAGGAGAATAGAACAACAAATAGAAGAATAAAGAATAAAAAATGTTGATAGAATAGAGTTGTACCCGCACAAAATTTTTGCATTGTGTCAAGTTTAAAGCTAAAATTTGTCATTTTTTGAAGGCCAGGTTGTGTTGTTTCCATCTTTGTTGTTTTTGTGTATTTGTAGGATCATGTATAGAACAAGGATTTTGAAGACATTTACCATAGCAAAAGAAGAACTTTTGTTGATGAAGTTTCATAACATAAAGTGTGCACCTCTTAGAAGGAGATGGCATTTCAAAGAGCATGTTGAAGATTGCACCATCTAGGGTGCACCTATGAAACAAGTAGAGATATTGGGTTGAAAGGTGTGCACCTTTTAGGAGGAAGCATATAAAAACTAGAGAATTTGCTACATGTAGAGTCAAAGGTCACACTTGCATAAGGGATTTTGAGAATTAGACATACAAGTGCACACTTCATCAAAGATCTTTAAAATCAGAAAATTGCCAAACTACTAGTGCAAAGTGCATGCCTAACCATGGAATCCAAATTTAAAATGAAAAATGCTCAAATGCATGTGTAAAGGTGAACCCTTCTCCAAAGGATTGTTCAAACAAATTTTTTATTCCCAAGGGCAAACCTAATAGAGGAGTTTTTGAATCCAAATTCGTATTCACACGGGCACACTTGTAAAGGAGAGAATTTCCATAATGAAATGTGCACTTCAATAAGTAAATTTCAAAGTGCTAGATCCTATTCTAATTTGAATGTAATGTCCCCACTCTAGTCAGTTTTAGGAGCAGTTGAGTTAGCCTATTTCTTGGACCCTCGTGGGCTGACAGGATTTGGTTAGGGGGTCAATGACCGTTTTGGTAGGTATTGTCATTCCCACTCCACTTTAGCATTAGATTTAGTACAGGCGTTTGTAGTTCAATGTTCACCAACTTCTAACGGCACGGAGAAATACTGAGTTTGGAGGGAGTTATGAATATTTTTGTGGTTAAGTTAATTATTTAACTTATTGGTTTATTATTGAAGAGCACAAAGATATACTGAGAGGGGGGGGGGTGAATCAGTATATCAACTAACTTTTTCCCTTTCAACTCTTATCAACTTCAAACTCTAATACCAATCAACTATGCAATAATATCTCAATATGAACAAGTTGACACCAAGATTTTACGTGGAAACCTTTACAGGGGAAAACCACAGTACAAACAATGTACTTTATGAATTATATAAACTTTTACAATGAATGTAGGCACCAACCTACTTGAATCACTAAATAAGCAGTTTAGTAGGCACCAACCTACAAAGAGCACCAACCCTTATTTCTGATTTAGTAGGCACCAACCTACAAGGAGCATCAACCCCTACTTGCCAAGCACCAACTTAGCAAAGATAGAAATATCAAGAATAATACTCCACCTTCAATGTTGCTTTCTCAACAGATGATGGACTTTACAACCAATTTTCTTCTTGTTTTTGCCTTTCTTGAAATATATTCACATAAATCCTCTACAACATCTGCATTTATATACTTCTTTCAAATCTTCCTTTGATGATCTTCCCTTTAACAGATGGTGAACATGGTTTTCTTCTCACTATTCTGATTGTATTTCTTTCACAAATCTGTTCTTAGATCTCCTTCAAATTGCACATAAATTTCTTTGCATATCAACTTACTTTTCTTCACAAATCTGCATATAAAAGATGCTACAAATTCCTGTCATAAAACTTTCTTCTTTGTCAGCATAATATTCTCTTTTATCTCTGCATGGACTCTTCACTAATAACTGCAGCAAACTCTTCTTTCAACTCTGCTCATAGATTTCTACTTTTGATTTGCTCTCAAATCTGATTCTGCACTTATTAATAATTTTCCATTATTATTTCTTCCTAGAATCTGCTTGTGTCTGGATGATGTAACTTTTATTCCCACAGCACCACACACTTACTTTTCTCAATTCGTACTTCCAATGATGTTCATTTTCACATACTCACACTGCTGTTCTTCTTTTACACAGCCATTAACACTTTCTTGTGTTTAGATGATTTAACTTTTATTTCACACAATACTCGGCACTCTCTACCTCTTCAGATAATATACATTTTTACACCCAGCTACACACTCCAATCTTCAGATGATATACATTTTATGCACTACCTCTCACTACATATTAAAAGACTCTTTTTATATCTCCTTATGCCTTTTGATGAAGAGAGACATCTATTCGAATGAATACAACCTTTTGAAAAGATATTTCCTTGAAACATACTTCAAGCGCTGCCTCATAACTAACTCAAATTAATCTTTGCCCTTTTAATATAACTACTGCCTTTTAATACCAAGCGTTGCCTTAACAAATTCTAGAATTGTTTTATAACTAATTACTTTGTTAAAAGATAATTACCGACTTCAAATGTATTTGAATAATCCACATAATAGATCTCAACTTAGCAAATTGGTTCCTCTCATCATTATGTTTTGGAGATGAACTTGTTTTAAAACAGTAATGCCTTCAACGAATATTTAAGATGATTTCAGATAGCTTCTTTACGGGTTTTCAAGACATCGTTTCTTACAAGCTATTACTGGTCTGGACGGTGTCATTCATTGAAGCGATCCAAAAGCAAAGACAGTTGGTGACACACCGAACTAGATGATATTCGACACCAATCAAGCTTGAATGTGCTACCCAACAATGTATCTAAATCCAATAACTATTGAAACTTCTTGTATTACCGTCGTTGGCCGTATGAGGCTTCATTGTTAATTTATCGATTTTATTCTCTATATATGTGATCTCTCAGCAATATGATGTTCTCCCGTAAAATACAAAGATTAAGGGAAATATTTATGTGTAGAAATATACAGCTATTAAATCGTCGATTATGCAAAACATGAGTATCGCAGGTGAAGTTGTTCCCATATAGAAGTATCCCTAATAATAACCAAAGTCTTGAGCAATTTAATACTTCCAATCGAAATGAGAGGAGGGCCGCTGTGATATATATATATATATATATATATATATATATATATATATAAAGTTATTAGTCCAATAACTTCTACGCATTCACCATTAAGGCCCACGATTCATAAATTCTTCACGTCAGACAAAATATGTGAGAGGGATGAATAGACGTGACTCAGATTGACACAGTGTCTTCCTATATCAACAGTGCTGCACTAAATGGCTTGTGTCATAATAGAAGAAACTTCAACTCAATATAGGAAGAAACCACAATTTTCCTTCTGATGTTTTGTTTTATCTGATTTGGAAAGTAACCACTTTGACTTATTCAAATTGCAATAGAATATGTTATCTTCAGTCATGCATCTACTTGACATCAATGACAATCTTCCAACAATTATAAGTCAAATTGACTTTATAAAAAGAAACGCCACTTAAATATATTACAAAGTGATAATTAAATCACTTAAGTGAAAAAAGTATGCCCAAGTCATTTAAATGACTATTGATTTTGACAACAATACATTTTAATGTATTTTAAATGGCAAAAGTCAGGTTTTTCTTGGAAGTCGTGCTTTTTGGAGATATAAGGAAAAATATGCAAGTCGACCTCACCTTTTGATCATTTGACATTGCATCTTTGTATCTTCTTTGTGGTTTTTGTCTGAGGACAAGGGTTTCAAGAATTTCTTCATTGGAGAGCAATAATTCTTCATTGATTTGTAATTGTGAGACTGAAATACCAGTTGAATGGTTGCTACTGAGGGAGCTTCATATAGGAGTTCATCCGTGCTTACATCAAAGTTATTTTTATTTAGAAGATTACAATTTATAATAAGGAAGAGGGCTTTCACATCTGGGATGCCATCTTCATCCATTTACTTGCTTTCAATAAAGAATGCTCATCACCATTCAGAGGTTGTACCATTGCATTGGGAGGTGTGTTCATCTGGGAAGGGCGTGTGAAGCAAGAGGCTAAACGCCCCTCTTTTGGCTCATTTCTTGACTCCATCTTGGGCGTCCAACCTTCTCAGCAGTGTTTCTCTAGTTTCTGCGTGGGAGAAAGCAGATCCAGAGCCTAGGCGTTGCTATTTCTCAGTTTTAGCATATCTTGCCTAGCATGTACAGATCCACTCTATTTAATTATTTTGGAGGTTTCCTGGTATGTTGATTGTATGCAATTTCTTTGTATGAATTGCCAGATCTACAATAGTATTGCAGTTGTTCTTGAATTGCTTGTATTTCAGTTTTATTTCCATTTTATGCTTGGCACACTTCTATGCTTGTTCAAAATTCATCAAAAACAAACAAAAAAACACAAAACAGATAGTTTTAGTTCAAAAGTTGAGTTGGAGCCAGCTGGGCTCCTCACAGTGGTATCAGAGCTGTAATCCTACCAGCCTGGAGGGTTATATATATATATGCGGCCTCATCAGGGTAGATATAACAGGTATTACTCATGTAGGAGACCTAGTATTCAGAGAAATCCATTTGAGGAGTTTCCATTTGATAATCAGTTCAAAGATATACTATTTGAAAACGTGGGTGATAGAGATGAGGTTGAACAACCTAGAAACCGTGCTGAAAATGAAGACAAAGAAGCCAGAGACATTCTGAGAGGGCTTATAGCTAGACAGGAATAGGTGGCGAATGTACTTCAGCAGCTTAGTACTGTCATACAACATTTGATTGTTCACAGAAGGCCGAATCAAGATCATGAATAGGAAGGTAGTGTACATGGAACCCCACGGAGGACAGTTACTCCAGCACATACCTATGACAAGCCTACTTGCCCAACGTTTGTCAGAAATGATCCTGATGAGGAGGACATGGCTAAGGAGGGAGGTGACGTGAATTTTGCAGATAACTTCATGACACTGCATGATGAGTGGGATGCTAGGCCCCAGAGAGTTAAGGATCACCTTTGACAGATTTATGAGCCAAAAGAGAGAGCATGGCAGAAACAGAACAGACAAGAGGCCTAGAAACAAGAACCATGATCTAAGACAGGCAACAAACAAACTCACCTTGACCAACTTTGATGGCAGGGGCAAAGTCACAATTCAAGCTTGGGTGAGTAGACTAGATACCTTTTTGACATTACGTCCAATGGCAGAGGAGGACGCCATAAGGTTCGCAGCTCTACACTTGGATGGCGTAGCCCATGACTGGTGGCACCATGGCATGGTTACATTACAGAATGACCAAATCACTACTTATCAGGAGTTCACAGATAGGTTGGTTGAGAGATTTGACAAACAAGATCCAGAGTTATACTTCAGAGATCTTGCTTAGCTAAAGCAAATGGGTAGTTTAGAGTCCTATATTGATGAGTTTCAGAAACTCTCGGTCATGGTAACCGGAATATCAGAGAGGAGATTGGTTATACTATTCATGGTGGGACTATTTGAGCCTATGAAAGGTTGGATCAAGGCATTCGATCCACCTACCTTGCAAGAGGCTATGAGGAAGGCTCGTAGCATGGAACTTACAACTTCACATAGTAAGTTCAAGTCAAAACCGTCTTCGTCCTACAATAACAGTAAATCTGATCCAAAGAAAACAAAAATACCGAACCAAAAGAAAAAGTTTGCAGCTCCTTTGGATAGAGAGACAATCAATGATTTACGTAGGAGAAAGCTTTTTTTTTATTGCAAGGGGCTGTATGATCTTAACCATGATTGTCACCTCAAGCCTAAGGGTCAAAATAGGCAATTGGAGTGGTTTTATGAGGGAGATAATATGACTGATACAGTAGACCAGCAAGCTGATCAAGAGACTTTAGGGACTGATAACTCAACAAATGAAGTGGAAAACAAAGGAGAAACAGAACTAGAGGAAGCTCACATGTCTAGTATGCAAAAAGAAGGCTCCTTCAAGTTACGTGGACTCTTGGCTGGTCAAAGAGTCACACCCTTACTTGATACAGGCACAACACATAATTTCATAGATGCACGATTAGTGGAAAAGAGAGGAATTCAAACTCAACAATTTGAAGGTATTGGAGTGAAAGTTGCTAATGGGTACACTCTCAATTGTGAGAGAATGATTCTGGATCTGCCTATGAAACTCAATAACTATGAGTTTAAAGCAGATTTTTATGTGGTTAACATGGGTGGCACAAATATAGTCCTTGGCATGAAGTGGCTTCATGCAATTGGCGAGTTCTGTAGAAACCCTAGTTTCCCCCTGTTGCTGAATCTGATGTTTCTTTTGTTTATTTTGCGTTTTTTGTTGTTTTTGGGTTTTTGTGCAATAAAAGAAAATTGCGATTTTGGCAAAGAATTGAAAATAAATTCAATAAAAATTATCTAACTCTGGGAACAATGGTATTTAAGGCAAATACGGAAGCCAGTCTATTATTTAGCCTTTTAAAATGATTACAATAGATATCTGATTACATGCAAGTAAAAAGGCAATAAATATTTATGAAACCTGGTATTTGTAGCTTGCTGATATTCTGCTTGAGATGGTACGGCTGATGTGAACTAGCACTTTCTCCCTTTAAAAACAATCTCAAATGCTTCCCAGTACCCTAGCGCCCACAAGGATGAAGACTGGATATCAAAGTGGTAGGCGTTTTTCCCAAGGACAAACAACACGCCTTTATGACAGTACGGCCAGGTACAGAAAAGGTACGGCCTGATGACAGCAGCAAATAAAATATGTACGGCTCCCTTTTTAAGCCTCCAGAATATCAAATAGATAGGCGCCTTGATGATTGAATGTCTTCTGGTTGAAATCCCGAACAAACCTCTGAATAAGAATAATCTGTGAAGTTCTATGATCTCTTCTGGATGAAGAAACCTCTGTGCTGGCAATAAATTAGGTGATATCTCACACCCTCTGAACTGCTTCAATGGAGATGGCTCGTTCCCCAATGAATTCGAGACTGAAACCCTAAAGCTTCTTGCTCATACCCAACTTGATCAATTTCAATAACTCAATATGCATAATGGCTCGAAATCCAAGGCAAAATGGCTTATACCCTCAAAAGTGCGATTTCCACCAAAATAGGGAATCATTAAAATATTCGCACTTTTTATTTAATTACTTTCAATAGTCTCCAGCCAAATATTTATTATAAATTTAATTGCCAAATTGGCTCCTCTCTGATGATGGCGACCCCCTCAATCAAAATCACTTAAATTATAATTAAATATTATAACTTTATATTATAATCTCCAATTAATTAATATTTAATTAATACAATTAAATATTAATATCTCTCTCATTATTCATCCGATGCCTGATCCGTCTGAAGCTGACGAACACTAAAGTGATTCTGAACATTGACAAATCCATACTGCTAAAAATAGCAGGGGTCCCACGCTGACTGCCAACAACTGCTAAAAATAGCAACTTCTGCAAGAAGTGACCGAATGAGCCCGAACGAAAGCCAA